>NCKV01000435.1:0-17950 GCA_003675905.2 Leptotrombidium deliense
AATATAACAAAATTCGGACATTTCGGTAAAATTAATTAGTGTTAATTTGATTTAAAATGTGATTTTCGGCATCTCTATGATCATCTGATGATGTTGCCATACAGTTTGACATTTTGGTTTTTACCGAAAAATCACAACCCTAGTGATTACCTACTAAGGGAGCGATTACCTCACTGTTTCACACGCTCATGAGCACAGATCACAGACAAATCAGAGTAATCATTTTATTGAATTTTCAATTTTTGAAAACATCACCGCACTATTTATTTACCACTGTTGTCCTTTTTATCGTCTTTGTTTTCATCTTTCTTTGGTTGTGATTTCTGATCATCATCTGTTTCCATTGGTACTGGACTATCGGGTGTCACTTGTTGTGCTGGGTTCAATGACATTTCCATCGCATACCGAATTTGTTCTTCTTCAGTCATCGCTGCAAAATCTGGTAGAGCTGGTTTAGTTGAGCTCGGTGGTACGTTGGAAGTTTCAACAGACATTGCTAGAGCACGTTCCAACATTTCCTCATCAGTGTCCTTAGCAACAGTTGTCGTTTCAGCAGTTGCAGGGGCTGTGCCAGCAGATGCTTGTGAACCTCCTGCTGCAGCTCTTGCTTCCTGTTCCTGACGTGCTCTCTGCTCTTCCATTGACACTCTTAGAGCCAGAGCCAGCTCTGGATCTTCATTTGGATCAATTCCGAATTCATAATTGGGACCAGGAACACCAGACCCATCCTCACCCTGAACAATCGGTGAAGTAATCAAAGCATCCGACAAATGAGGACATGGAGGAACTGTCACAAGATGAGATCCACTGCCACCCTCACCATTCAAAGTCTTTATAAAAGTTGCCAATTTGTCCGTGTTTTCATATTCCTGACCAAAGTTAACGATGTCAACGTTAACTTTCTCTTTCTTCAAACGTTTCGCTAATTTCACCATTTCCTTTTCGTCAATTTGAATGGGACTACCTACAAACATGATGATTCGCATCTTGTGATTCTTGCCTTGTCTATGCTTTAAAGCTAAGTGCGCAATCCGAACACCGGTGGTAAAATTAATGGATCCATTCGGTGACACTTGATGTAACTTTGCAATTATTTTCGGAACATCAGTTGTCAATGTTGTTAGCACTTCAGGTGAATTGGACAAAGTAAGTAAACCGACGTTATTCTCCGGATTCGATCGGGTTTTCGAATGACAAATAAGTGAAACCGCGTCTTCTTGGGCCTGAAGTCGAGTAGGTGAATAATCAGCGTTTCTCATAAACTCGCTATTATCCACACTATTACAAAACAGTTATTACATAAATGAATATTTAAAATACATTTGTATACTCACCAAACCATAGTACTTTCGAGTACCATTTTGCTTGTTCTTTAATTCAAACAATTTAAAGCCAGTGCAACACAAACTGCCAGTCACTCGCAAAAAACGGGTACGTTTCTACATTACGATTCGTTTCAAAAATCATTGGAAAGCAGTTTGTCGTTGGGTGCGCTACTCGGCAACTTGACGGGTGACGTCACCATTTGCCGGGCATTTTGAAAATTCTCCATAGAAAATACATTGCGGGCGATTTTCAGGGCAAATGGCCGGGCTGAAAATTGGGCTAATTTTGTGCATATTGGCGGGTTAAACCCTGTTCGCCTCCAAGTAGCGCACCCTAGTTTGTCGTAAGGTTGCGAAACAAATTTTTCATAACATTTAAATAGTTTGATATTCGTTGAAATGCGCAAAACTTTTGCCGATTTTATGATTAACCAGTTTTTTAATACATCTCAAAAACATAAAAACATCAAAAGTGAAATTAAATATTTATTAGGAATTATCAGTTCTTTTCATCTGTAAATATTTTTAAAATCGTTAAAAGTTACGATAAATCAAAACGAATGAGAATTTGCACTCGAAAATTGAATAAACAACTTGTGTCTTTTAGTGTTAAACATGGTTGTGTGGTTGTGTCTCTGATTTCCGTGCACATCGAAAGTAAAACAGGATAAAACAAAGAGAAGAAATCCAGTCTCCAGGTAAATACAATCGTGTCGATTTGTGTATACTCAATGCGCACAGGAAACAAATAACGAAATTAAGCTCAAAGAAAAGTGTGATTTGGTTTAGAATTATGCTTATCGTGATTGCATTTCTTGTGTCGCAATTCTGTACAAAAATGAAAACCTAAAAATGACATGGCTTTGTTTGGCGAAACAAAAAGCAATTTCACCTAAAATTTGTTTTCTCAATTAGTTTGAAAAACTTGATTATTTCCATATAAAGAACAGAGATGCCAAAAATTGTTGCTTCGGTTTGCTTCGTTAACACACTGTAAAAAACGTTTACTTCAACGACTTTTCAGTAATATCTCTTCAAATAAATTTCGCTTATTTTCGATGCAGCAGACGAACGATGAATTATGTTTCACTAAATTTTGTTGCACATTAAAAGCAGAACAAAGCAACAGTTCCACATTTGCTGACGGTTCTCAATTACAAAAAATAACAGTTGAATTAGAAAATTGTCACCAATGTGTTCGCTTTCTATGCTCGTATATTTTAACCACAACACTCTGCTTCAGTGTAACATTCACTTGTATTAGTTTTGCTAAAGCTTCTAACGATTAATGCGAGTAAACACGAATGCTGTACGTTTTAAATGTTTGGCGAAACCATAGGAAACTTCATTTAAAAAGCTGTTTAGGCGAATGTTTCGGAAGGAGCAGTGAACAATTTCGTTAATCTTCATTTGGCATCGATGTCACCAATGGCTTACACGTGCACTTTTCTCGAAATTACCCAGTTAAGAAGAGGCGAGTAAATTTGAAAACAGTGGCAGTTATCGAAACTTGAAAATGGCGAAGCATTAGCTGGTTCCTCAATTAAAACACTTTGCAAAAAGTTTAGCAGCTCTTAAAGTCTCTAATAATAGCTAAGTCTACGCTTTCTCGTCCTTCTCTTTCTTCGATTTCTTCTTTTTAAGAAAAGACGGTGTTCGGATTCCTTTTTTCTTCTTATCTTTTTTCGACGACTTATCACTCGACAGGTCCTTAACTGGTGATCCCTGTTTGGATAAATTGAACGTTATCTAACGTACCACTCATCGTGATTAAAGTCAAAACAAACACTAACCTCTTTACTACTCCTTGAAGCATTCGACAAATCACCAACTATTTCTTCACCGTTTACTGCTGTATCACCTAAAGTTGAGTGCAAAAAAATGTTAAACACACGGCAAACATGGAAATGAGTACATCGACAAGAGTATTCAACTGAAAGGAAAAAGTGAATGCATTCCAAAACATTGGTAACGAGTAAACATAGCAAACATTTCACAGATTTCAAAATGTAAACAAAGTACACACGGAAAAAAGAAGCAGTGAAATTAGTTTTCAAGAAAACAACAAATGGTTGTTTAGAAATAAATGGCTGACAGCAGCAGTCATAACATATCCAAAACAACAGGCACAAGCATCGCGACTTACTCGTACTTTGTCTCGATTTTCTTTCAGATCGATATCTCCGATCGCGTGCAAAATAAGTATCTTCCGCAGCTGCAAGCCAAACACATGCGATCAAACATATTAAATGCATGCAATTTACCAAAGCACGATTTACATGAAAATTAAATTGCGATCCAAAATCAAAGTCAAACAAATAACAATAATATTGAACATAATACTGCACACTATTTAGCGATCCGTAAAATGTTCACCTTTACTTGTTGTTTTCTGTGACTCTGAGAATTCTACGTTTAATTAACGCAGTTAAAAATGGTTCCGATTTTGGAGTCGTAATGAAATGGAAACAATACGTGTCAATTAGTGTTTTGAGTAGGTTACCTTGTGCTGCTAGACGTGCTGAATGCGATCGTTTCACACGATTACTCGTTTTACTCGCTATAAAAAAATCGCGTTCAAATCATCATAACATTAAATCATGCAACGCGTCGGTTAATATCATACGCGTTTGGAAGTATCGCGGTTAATATCGGTTAGTAGCGAATTCGAAATTTGAAACATTAGTTATATAAAAATGTTACAATGAACCCAAACACGGTGAGCAAATAGAAAATTAGTGATAAAAACCTTACATTGCATGCAATGAAAGCCATTAAAAACAGATAACGAAAACTGAATCAACTCAAAAACTAACCCTCCGGTGTCGACGTTATTATAATTTGCGGTTCTGTTTGCTTTGGCTTTGAGTTTGTTTTCAATCCTTCGGAAGTGTTTCAAAAAGAGAGGAAATAAGAATAAAGAATAAAGTGAAACGCAAATCACTTGTGCGAAAAGTTGATAGAAAAAAGAGCAAACCATCACCACAGCAGCAGCAATTTATGTTCTTGCAACACATCGTTACACAACACTTACCGTCGCCTTCATCGCCGGAGATTGGAGACTGCGGCGACTTATAGCGTTCAGTTGGACTAGCGATTTGTTCTTCGCGTGGCTGTTCCGCTACTGGTTCCATTAACAGATGTCGGACGTGTTCAGGAACATCATCAACTGTGAAACAAAAACAACTATAATGACAGCACTTTACTCAAATTGAATAAATCGCACCGGGCTCTCCACGTTGCTTCTTCTCGATATACTGTTTGTAGTCTTCGATTTCTTGATCAGTCACATTGTCAAAAGGATTTCTAGCGTAAGCACTCTTGTAAACCATTGCATTGTGCTGAAATTCGCGTTGAATTATGCCTTTCGAAGCTGCACCGACGAGAACTACTTGATCGCTGCCTTGTTTTGGTTCACCACCGCTTTGCATGTGCTTTACTTCTTCCCAGGTAACACCTTCTAAAATGTGACTTTGCGGACCGCTGGATATCTTGTTCTGCATTCGAATAGCCTTCATCTACAGAGACAAAAGTCGATAGTAAACATTTGGAAAACGAAACGAAGAACTGTTGAGAGTTGAGAGAGCTAACCTCCTTTTGTTTACGTTTAAATTCAGCGGCGTCCGCGTTCACCGGAATAAACTGATGCGCATTTTCTATCTTTGTCGCGTTATAAGTGTGCGACGGCGACGAATCCTGTATCCACTGCGAAAAACGAGAAACATAACAGTGTTAATTACTGGAGTAAAAGTTTTATTACTTTAGAAGAGAAATTCAATTAAAATACAGCAAAGCTTGCGGTGTAAATAGAAAATATCTCAAGTAGAAGGACTAAATGCTGTGTGTGAAATATTGCTGCTGCTGTTAATTGAAATCCTTTTGAACTAATTTTGCGACTTAGTAATAGTGGTTACTGTTTTAGTGACGACATGTACCTTAGTTATCTTCTTAGGATCACTGGTTCCGGTTTCAGTAACTTCTATCTTTTGATATTGATTTGGAGAGTTAACCCATCTCAATTTGTCCTGTGTTTTCTTTCCATCTACCAACTTCTTCAGCGGAGACAACCACTTGTCTTCGTCCAGATAAGCTGCCAATGAAGAAGCAGACGGAGGTATTTCGACATCGTATTTCGTTCGTTGCTGATCTGCGCGCAGTAACGGTTGTCTGTACAGATATCCAGTTCGATATCCCTATTTTTAGGCGACGAGAAAGCAGGCGTCCGTCAATACTCGATGCGTAAGCGGAATAAGGATAACTCACCGAGTTGTCCAACATTCGCATCTGCGCTTCGAACTCCAAATCCCATATTTTCCACTTTCGAGGCTTATCTTTTCCCGCTTCTTCGATTTCCTTGCCTTTTCCGTCAGTAGCATCTTCAGGCTTCCCTTGAACCTGAGAGCCACCAGCTTTCACAATTGAACGAACCTGTTCGACCGCTTCGTCTGACATAACGTGAATGTTTTCAAGTCCAACAGCAGATAATTTAATCTGCGTTTCACAAGCTAATACTACATTTTGCATTAAATACAGCGCTTCCTCTATAGACTCGCCGCAAGTGATTACGCCGTGATTGCGTAGTATTAAAACCTGTCATTTAGAAATTCACTTTAAAACGCGCGTCTAGCGATGTATATAGTAATTACCTTATTGAACGGTCCAAGAGCGCGTGCGACGTTATCACGTTCTTGAGGCTCGACAAGTAAACCGCTGTATTCGTAATAGCTAATATCACCGACTATAGCTGCTTCCTGACTTGCTTTTAGTAAACCGCATTTCATCGCCGACACAGCAACGCACGGAGAATGATGAATGTGAATAATAGCTTTAATGTCAGGTCTCGCAGAATGAATCGCTGAATGAAGAACGAATCCTGCTCTGTTTCGAGAAATGGTGAGAATTGGGAGAAAACTAATTAGTTTCGTTTTTGTCTTTTTAGGAGAGACAGAGATTGAAATGGCGCGGTTACGCTTCGACGATTACCTGTTAAATCCAAAGTTCGTGGAGCCAGGATCGATGACATTTCCCTGCATATCCACTTTGAGCAAAGAGGAGGCAGAAATCTCGTGATATTGGAGTCCGAATGGATTTATTAAAAAATGTTCGTGATCTTGGCTAACTCTCACCTATTGCAGCAAAAAACAATCGAAAGTTAGTTTGCAGGTGAACATAATTGAAGCTAAAAATAGCCTTGGAAAAATAAACACGGCACTCACGGAAATATGGTTATAAATGCCTTCAGACCAACCATACAAGTCCACTAGTCTATAAACAGCTGCCAATTTGCACCGTAATAGCTTCTCTCCTTTCGCGTATCGAAACCCATCAACACCTCTAATGTCATTTATTGGTGTCGCCGTGTGACCGGAACGGGAAAGTGCTGAATTTCTAGCTGATGACGGTAACAATAATTCAGTGACTTGTTGCAAAGCTGATAGACTGGCCGGTAAATAGCCTTCGTTCAGCTGCGATTCAATTATTCTCTCCAATTCTTCGCGAAACACTTGACTATTCATTATCATTTCAACGCGTTTACGTCTCTCCATTTCTTTCATGTCTTGCTCTATGTCAGGAGGCCTGCATGGTTTCGACTCTTCAGTCCCGTCTTCCATCACTTCCGCGTGTCCATTACTCGCTCTCGCAGACATCGCTTTTACTGTTTTACTGTAATGTTTACAATTTTGTTGAAAACGTCAAACAAACAAAACATTCTTATCTGAACTACCTTTATAACATTTACTGAATTTGAAAAGCAGTTAAAAAACGGTTGTTGAGGGCAATAAAAAACGTAAGTGGAAGATAGTAGCAATATGAGTCGCACTAATTACTATTCGAATCACACTTTAATATGATATAAACGTGCGGTAAACGACTGCAGTTTCGGTTTGCTAAATGTGAATGACTGCGACAACGATTTACATTTATTAAACAGTCGCTTCATTTCATCGTCTCCTTGGCCCGAAAGTGTCTGTCTGTTATTAGTTGCGAAGTGTATCCGTTTATATATTCACTGTTCACTAACGAACTGCTTGCCAATCGAAAGTATCGTTGAAATGAATGGTGAAAACGGTTTCACATGAAAAACAAGTAACGATACGCTTTATCGCGAGTAAATATGTAAACTGAAAAATGATTTCTTCTCTCTCTTTGCTCGCTGAATGTGAGTTGCAACTTGCAAGTCAATGTCTGTTTTAATTCGAGGGTGGAACGCATTTTCGAGACTGCAAGTAAACGCGTTCACTTCAAACTCTCCATGAAAACGATTATCTGTGCACAAAGCGATGCAATGAAGAATACAGTTGTTACATGCACATTGCATGAAAAACTAGACAACTCTGCATCGATGCGCTCTCATTTTACCCTTCACTCCTCGGTTACATAATCCGAATCGCTTGAATGCGGCACACGTATCGCATATGCGAAAACACGACTAAACAGTGCACTGTATAATTTCAATGTTAGCAAGGATCGAGAAGATCAAAGCTTGAGAAATGTATGCGAATACAGACACGGCGACGAGACGTCTTTCGAGTGTTTGTAAAACGGGTTTTAAATGAGCAATTTTAAATAGAACACACTTACCTTAAGTCGGTGATTACGACAGTGTTAAGTGAATAAAACGATTATCGGTAAGCGCTAAATTACAAATCCGCGAACGCAGCGATGGTTTAATGAAAAGCGTCCGAAAAGCGAAGAACAAATGTAAGTCTTTTAAGTGAATAACTGAACTATTCGCCGTTTGGGTGCGGTTTGAAGGACGTAACTAGATTCATCTGATAGATGGCGGCTGTTTGTTACGCAGTCTACCAGATTACACGTGTTTATGAGAAAATTGATGAAAAAAGTTTCCGTTTTAATGTTATTCTGACACTTCGTTTAATTTATTCGACGAGTTATCAATGAAAGCGAGTGAAGTCACCAAAACAGTCGCACATAGGCAACTTCTTTTGAAGGAGAACATATTTAGAAATTACGAAATTAAAGCGAATTCTTTTAAATTGAGCGCAAGTTTTCGTCGCAAGAATTCATAAGTGTGGCCTCGAATTTAAAAATACTATATTTTTATATGTATAAAACATTTCTAACAGTGCAACGAGAAAAGCGGACTTCGTTTCCATTGTTTTAATTAGTAACCTTGTATTTGTGTGGTAATCGCAAGCGATGAAACGAGTGAATTCACACACAAATCAAATGCAACAAAAGATGACATCAACTTTAACAATTAAACGAAACGAGCATTTAAATGAACAAACACGCAATAACGGAATATTCTATTTTTAAATTTGAATACGCAAAAGAAGGAAGTGCACTGTTCATTCAAAAAATCGTTCATTGTTCGACAACAACACTCTTTCAAAGGTCGATCATTTTAAAAATGCAATTTCAACGGTTGTTTCACTGTTTCGATTGACATTCATTCGTTCGTTTTGAAACTGTGTCGCTTCTTGTGCTTCTGAATTATTTTGTTTCAAATGATGAATATTTCACACGAAAAGTTGCCTTACAAACATGTTGGCTACGTCGTTAATGAAATGCGTCGATTGGATCATTGCACGCGAATGAGCTCGTGCGTTTTTTCGAAATGGCAAAAGACGAAGTCTTCAATTTTATTCTATTTCTCATATCCTTTGTAAGTGTTTTCCTTATCTTTTATCTTTATGCATTTTTCGCGTTTTTTTAAGATAACATTTGTTGGAAGCGAATCACAGCAATATTTACTATTGAAAAAACATTTTTGCGTCGATGACTCTTTGCTTGTGATTGATGGCTACAAAGAGTTAGACATAAATAAATTTCAATTATTCTTCGCTTTCAATGGACCGATTTACACAATAAATGCTGATTGGGATGTGAACAACACGTATCCTTCGTTCATAAATGTGACGCAAAATTCTGGCAGTGCTGTTGAAAAACAGCAGTTTACAGATGTTGCAATGCCAGCATATGCAAACAAGAAAACAAATGAAGACGGAAAAAAAAGCAAAAACATTTCACTGCCAAAAGAACCAATTTCAGTGGCATTTATATTCGATTCCAAGTTTAGAGTTTATTCAATTAATGAAGATGTAGGTTTAAGTGTGTTTCAATTAATTCAACAATTGTTCAATTTATTGCAGAATACATCGTATCCGAATACATGGACACTTGCTGGTTTCAATCAAGTATGGCTCGGTTGTCCACAACCGTTGTGTCTTTACGGAATTTTAGATGCGGCAGTCAGCACCGACAACAACATGTACTTATTTTCTGGTAAACATGTCTGGATTTTTGATCATTCAAAGAAAAAAGGAATGGTTCCGTTGACGCGAAATGCAATGCAAATGAATCGCAAATTCGACAGTGGATTATATTTTATGAATAGTGATATCGCTTTGATAAAGGTTTGCTTTGTGAATTAAATGATAAAATTAATTATTAATAACCGATGATTTAGGATGATTTAATGATATTGTTTGATAAGAATCTGCAACCAACTGGCAGTCAAAGATGGAGAGTTATCTTGAAACGATCGGTAGATGGGAACCTTATTGCTGACGCTTCGTTTAACATTGGTTATCATCAATACATATTTAGTGGAGACAGTTTTTATGAGGTGTATAAATTTCAGAGAGCAGGAGCGGAGAAATTCGATGTTAGAACAATTCACGATGATTTTACAGACATTGACGCTGCTCTTTACCGTCCCGATAAATATTTGATTATTTTCAAAGGATGGAAGTATTACGTTTCGGAAGAGTTGCTTGAAGGACAAAGAATTCACGTAAGTTGTAATAGTTTAACACTTTACTAAAATTCGATTATAAAGAACAAAACATTTTTGGGACCATATTCAACAGTCACTGAATATTTCGATTGCAATGAAGTTTACAAGAAATCAATATTCAATAATTTTGCAACTCTAAAGGAAGCTATTCTTGACAAGCTAAACGTTCCTATACAATCTAATCGCACTGAAACGACGACTGTAGACACAACTGTAACACAACGTTTGTATTCATAATTGCTGCAAATTAGTATCTAATGAGGTGTTTATTTTTAGCTCCAACTTATAATAGACTTCCACTGATAATAATAGCAGCAGTATTCGTTACAATCGTTGTTATTATATTGCTGTATTATGCTTATACGTATTATGAGCGCAGAAGACTTAAGCGGGAAATGAATGAAATTTTAAAAGAGAAGATGCCATCCGCACAAACAAAATTTTCCGGAGTTAGCGGTACATCGCTAATTCAAGCTTCGACGACGAGTAAATTAGCTCCAAAAACCACTGATGCAAAACGCGATAAAACAAAAATAGATCATTCTCGACGTGTACGTGGCAAATGGATGATACAAGATTAACTTTCGAAGGCTATAAATTGAGCTGTACAGTGTACACAGTTGTGTAATTTTTGAATGAAAGTTTACTGTTTTGAGTGAAGTTAATAAAATTGTAGATATGAGTTTATGACTACAAATGCGTTTGATTTCTACTTACAGTTTGTTAGAATGTCATTTAACTTATGATTTTTAATGACTTATAAATGCGAATGCAAATAAATTTAATTTCGCAAGTATAATAAAGTTTTGATTTTACGGTTTAGAAGAGTTAAAGAATAACGTCGATAAATGTGTATCGTTTCACTAATATACAACTAAGTCAATAACTAGTCGTTTGACTAATGTACAAAGTCAATATGGACAGTTGTAGAGTCAGTTATACAGTTTAGGAAACTTTATTGGTTAGCACGTGTGCATGAATTGACAAGAAGAAGTAAAATGCAAAGAAATTCAACACACTACTCATTAGGACAACAATTACGAACTTTTATCAACATGAATAAGAACTACAACAATATTATCCCAATTAATCGTACGTCCACGAGTCATTGACTTCGAGCATTCTTTGGGTAAATAATCGCAGCCATATTGTAAATGTCCGAAAATACCATTTACTTTCACCTTCGGAAATAGTTCATGAAACAGATCGCAATCAACATTCGATTTCTTATACAATAAATTTCCGCGAGAGTTGGAAATGAATATGAAAGCCAATGTTTCAACGTTATCATTGAATAAATCAGCGTCAAAGTCCAAACTTTGCTTAAAGTGCAACAACTTCGCTTTAGTTTCTTCTGCCGAGTGCACAATTATAGTTGACAATCACTTGGTATGTACTTTTAGAAAAAATTGTAGCGCAACATTTTCCAGATTAAATCAGATCGCCTACATAGTCCACCGTAAAACAAAACTCCTTTCTCTGGTTTACTCCATAAGTGATTTTTCACTGTATTCTTCACGTATTTATATACAGATTCGAAAGAACTGCCAATGTAAACATCATTCGGTTGTTGACCAGAAGTAATGGGTGAATAGTGAGTTGATAGCGGATATGTAACAACTGCATAAAACCACTGTTCGAACTGGGCTCGTCTTTGGATTTCTTTATCGATAAGTTCATTCCATAGTTGGCAAACAGTACGAATCTGATCCAAATCTCTTGACACTAAATACTTGAAAATGTTTCGAATAATTAAATGATTGTAAAGAACGGCAGAAATGGTATTTGTATTTTCCATTTTTTTCTACTCGGTTCTGCACTTTTCAAATCAAATTTCTTCGAAAAGCGCGCATTTCATTGTTGTTATAAAAAAATTACATTAGAATTATTCGACACGTATCATTCGTTCGTAAATATGATGCAAACTTTTACTATTTTGAGTAAACTTAATAAAATTGTAGATATGAGTTTATTAGTAGAAATGCGTGTGAATGTTTACTAGAATGTAATTTAACCTATAATTTTTAATTAAATATAAATATAATTTAAATAAATTCATTAGGAAATAAAAAGTTTTAATTTTACCGGTTTGATAGACGAGTTGAAGAACGCCGATAAATGTTAGTCGTTTCCATAGTGACGTTGTTGTTGCGCCTCTGTTTTGGCGAAAACAACAAACGTTTGTTCTCAAAGTATTATCGTTTCGAATTTTTGTTTTCTTTCTTTTTGAGAGCAACGTCAACAGCCTTAATTTTGTTTCTCATCGATTTATTGATGCTATTGTTAACAACTGTGTATGCATGTAACTTAAGCTGTAAATTAGCTATTAACACGAAAATCGTGTGACTCGAATTGAACTTCAGCTCATTGTTTCATCACGTGTCAAAGGCCTGATAATTACATTTCTGCCGCTGTCGTTCATAAGCCAATTTTTTTGTATTTTCTGTTCATGAGTAAACCGAAGACACAAATATGAACAACATTGCATCTGTCGTTGTTATGGTAGTCGCAGCTGTCGGAGGCGCTTTGGTTGCATATTATGTACACAGAAATCGCACTCAGGAACAAAGCTATGTAAGCCGTCCGAGCAGAAGAAGGAGAAGTCCAAATCCTGACATTGTCTGTTCATCAGCAGAGTGCATAATATGCAAAGAAGATTTTCGTTCGGGTGGTGTGGAAATATTGCCGTGCGGTCACATGTTTCATGCATTGTGCATAAAAGAATGGTTCGGAGTTCGATTCAACTGTCCGTCGTGTAGGGATGAAATACCGAGTCATATGATTCCAGAATTTAGATCTCGACTAAACATTGAACACTAAATGCATTTAATACGTTTAGACAGGACAATCGGGAGTTTTGATTATTAACAAAAATTACTCACTGTTATTTTTTAAAAAGAATGTAATCAAACTTTACTGAAATATTGCATGTTCCTTCAATTATTCACTCCCCACAAAAATGAAATGTTTTCCCTTATTTTATTGTGATCGCTCAAACGGCTGATAATAATGCAGCAAAGCAATAAATGTGATTTGATATTGTTGTTGAAGTACAGATTTCTAAATTTAGAAAATTGCGAATAAATTTGTGACGCAATCACAATACGGAATTTTCCAAAATTAGAAAATTATTTCGATTGATTTGGGTTCAATAAAATTGAAATTACACAGAAGTCGAAGATTTGAATTGATTTGAATAAAGTGCCTAATAGTTACTTCAAGTCCGATAAATATTATTGCGACATTTAAATAATCGTCGAGAACGATCGTTTTCAGAAAACGATAAAAAATAAAATTCAAGTTGAAAAGTCAATCATGAGCGTGAGAAACATTGAGCGAATAGTGACTCACTTAGTACTGGTCGTGAGTGACGGTGCACTGAAAGTCCTCAACCCCGATTAACAACTCTAAACAAATCATACCTTTAACAAATTCAACAAATTTGTGAATGTTATTGAAATACAATTGTTTATCAAGAAAATTGAGTGTTCCAAGAATAATGAAAATCATATTTTAATTGAATTTAAAATAAAAGCAGTAAAAAGTCGAACGAAAAACGAATGTTTTACTCTTCATCATCGTTGCCTGAATTGAGTGATTTCTGTAAAACATGAGCGTCTGCAGGTTCAATTCGTTTGTAGTAGTTTTGCTTAGTTTCTACAATTTCAAAACCGAATTTCTTATAAAAATTAATTGCACTTTCATTATTAATTTGAACGTGCAAAAAGATGGCATCGAATTTACGCGAGTGATCGTGATTCTTAGCATAGTCTAACACATGGAGTAACATTTTTGTTCCGATTCCCAAACGACGATACGGTGCCAAGCATCCCAATGTCATAATGTAAAGTCTTCTCATGTTTTCTGAGTTGTCAATGCGACAGCAAACACCGCCAACGACTATATCGTTGTAATAAGCTAATTTAGCCAATTCCCCCGCTTCCAAAACATCCTTGTAAAACTTATCGTTGTAAATTACCGGAAACACAACTTGATTCAACTTTCGGAGCAATTTAATGTTGTGTTGCGTAACATCGCCCAATTCAATACGTCCGATTCTAAAATAAATAAATATTAGTTTCCAATACAGCACAGCACAATGCACTACATTGTTGACAACCACAAAATTCGTATCTCTAACACTAACCTTTTGGGTTTCGCTTTACTATAATAGTAATCACTGTCATCCTCGTCTTTGAAGCTTTCATTTCCTCTTTGTACAATTGAAGACACAGCCATTGTTTCCGAGCAAAGCAAATCACAGTTAAAATACTAAAGAATTATTCGATTTGTATCAGCCTGCAATTCAATGCCGAATACAAAAAAAGGAACGTATTCTCATTTCAAGTTCACTTTCCCTCCAAGTGATTGCATGCGCTGCACGTTTGCTTTCGGTTGCAATGTGTAAATAATCCTCTGATTGCGTGGAAACGTGTGTAACGAAACTGATCACAGCAGGAACGAAAAATCTCGTAAAATATGGTTGACGAGGTGACCAAGAAGACATTGAGTGCTATTCCGTTATTAAAGACAAAAGCAGGTCCACGAGACAAGGAACTGTGGCCAAATAGACTTAAAGAAGAGCTACAATCCTTAATTGCCGTATGTCGATTGGTTTAATTGACACAATTTAATTTTTGAATGACAGTACGTAAAACAAAGTAAGGAAAATGACAACGATTGGTTTAGATTGGAATCAAATAAAGACGGAACTAAATGGTTTGGAAAATGTTGGTATATTCACGAGCTATTGAAATACGAATTTGATATTGAATTTGACGTAAGTTCTTAGGAAGTTTTGTGACTTCTAAATTAACATTTATTTGCAGATTGCGGTGACATATCCAACGACGGCTCCAGAAATAGCACTTCCCGAATTAGATGGGAAAACTGCAAAAATGTATCGTGGTGGTTTTATATGCTTATCTGATCATTTTAAGCCTTTGTGGGCAAGAAATGTACCGAAGTTTGGAATAGCTCACGCAATGGCACTCGGGGTTTGTATATGTCTTCATTTGAGTGTTATTTGTAAATTTATGTAATTTTTAGTTGGGACCGTGGCTTGCAGTCGAAGTACCGGATTTAATTCAAAAAGGACTCATAACGCATAAAGAGAAGACAGATGAAAAATAGTAATCAATGTTTTGTTGATAATTTTTAACAGTATTTCCTGTTTATATTTAATATGCAAAGTAAAATGTGAATGTTTTTCGCGAAAGTATTTGTTTTTGCTTTTTCAAGGAAATGTCAAAATAGAAATGTTTAATTTGTTTACAACAGATGTCTCTTAAACTAATGTTTCCATGGAAACGCCTTCTATTTGATGTGGACTACGATTTGCAGTTTAATTTTTGCGATGCAAACATTCGCGTGTAATTCGCGTTCGCTGTGCAAAGGAGGGGTGTTTATTGCGATGTTTTGTAATCTAATCGAAGTGTAACACAATTACGTTCGAATCGCTTTCTCAGTTGTGTGGAAGCCGTTATTGTTAAAGCAGGATGGCGATGGAGGTAAAATTAATGCATTCGCTTTCGCTTCAATGTTTCGAATATTTTCGAATTTTAGTCGTCGTTTCGCGAGTTGTTTGATGACCAGGAGAGCGCCGGTGAAATTGTAAGCAGTGATAGGTTGAGAGAAGATTCAGAAAAATGGTCACTTAAAGGGGATTTAAACGTGAGATAAAAATGTGAAAATTCCCACGATTACATTTTTTTTTCTAATAGCTTCTGTGTACACTTGAAAACTTTAGTCAAGACTTATCTGCCAAAAGTGAGACCATGCAAAAGAGTCTCGATCAAATCACATACGATTCAAAGGTGCATTTACATTAGTTACGATTTGTACTAATTTTTTGCTTTTTAGATGAAGGCTGTGAAAGTGAAGAATTTAATAAATGATTTTCAAATGCTTGAAAACTGCCAATTTATTGAGAATCGAGTGTACGATGAAGAAATCGATGACGGAATTGGAAATGGAACCACTAGTTCAAATGAAGAAGTTACGAAGTCTGAAGATCCTGAAACTGTGAAGAAGAATATTAAGAAGTCGCTTGACGCTGGATTACATTTTATCGATCGGACATTAAACGGTTCGAGACAAGTTAATGAAGTTTCCTTTGATTCTGAAGAAGAAGAAGACTGTTTGTTTGCAAACTTGGCTGCAATGTTTAAGGAAAATAGATTCAATAGGGTACCTTTGCCTCACATAGTCGGTAGTGAATTGTTTATGAAAGATAATTTCTTCGTAACATCACCCGATTCCAGTAACGATAATACTGATGATTCGGCTGTTAGGAAAAGCACAGATGAACAAAAAGACGACGGCGAATATTTCAGCGATGAATCTTCATTCGATCAGGAAACGTTTGCCAAACCGATCGAAAATCATGTGGAGGAGTCAAAAGACAATGGAATATTTATGAATAACAATGAAGAAGAAGACGACGATTTCTTATTCGTTCCTAAGCGTAAAGCAAGTGTGATAAGTAGTAAACCGACGGCAACTGAAGATTCTGATGAAGCTGCTGCTTTTGACGACAGTGTTTCTGCAGTCGATTCGAAACATGTTAATCAATCTAACGACGAAATGGAGAAAACAAATACTGTTTCGCAGTTAAGGAAGAATTTGAAACTCGAGAACATTTTCGCTGGTGTCGTGCCTCCTGTTCCCAAATCAACAAACGATGAAGTTTCAGAAGAGGAAGATGACGATATTTTCACCAGAAAAGTAATTCCGTCAAGGACACAAAGTTCACAGGACGTACAAAGCAAAATTACAAAACAAACGTCTCACAAGTCATTATTTGTTGATGATGGCGAAGAAGACTTGTTTAGTGCAATTAAACCTTCGACGAGTAAACCAACGTCACAACCACAAACAGTGAAGAACAAATTAAGCTTCTTGAGTGATGATGACGAAATTTTCTCAAATAAACCTGTGATTAAATCCACAGATAATAAACCTCAAGTTAAGGTTAAGAGTGTGGTCTCTAAAGAAAATCATGTTGAATCGACGTCAGTTAAAACAAATGAAAGAGCTATGGAGAGTAAAAAGGCAAATAATTTTAAGTCAAAGAATAGCCTTTTTGATGACATCGATAACGACGATTTATTCTCGCACCAAATTTCAAAGCAGACATCGAAACCAGTGCCACAAATTAGAGAAGATACGAAAAGTTCTATGAATAAGACATCGATACCGCAGAGTACAAGAACTGCAGATGCAACTGTAAAAAGTATAACAAACGCTTTTGCAGATTTGTCCGATGAGAGTGACGATGATTTATTCGGAAAATTACCGAAAACAAAACATAAAGTGAATCGTGTCGCAGATTCGTTGTTTAGTGATGCTGTTTCAACCCACAGTGAGAGGAAAACTGAGCCTCCACCAGTCCAGTCGCTTTTAAATACCTCAATTAAAAAGGAAGAAATCGACGTTGATTCTAACAGTCGTGATGAGGAATACAATAGCGATCAGTCCTCTTCAGGCGACGAACTATATACCACTGGCAGTACAGGAGAAATTGCAAAAGATGAAGACTTGTTTAGTAAAGATGAAGAAGAATTATTCACTCCGAGACATAAAAGTAAACTTCAAAACAATTCATTGTATACTGAGGAAACGTCAGCTTTTGAGTCAAAAGTTTCTATTCCGAAGTCAACTGAAAACTCATTATCAAGTAGTGATGTATCTCCGGTTTCTGCCACAAAAGAAGGAAACAGTGTTTCTGCATTGAAAAAGTCACTTAACCTCGAAGATATATTTGCAAAGATGGCACCTGGTGCAAAAATGCCAGCAAAGAAACCACCATTTATGGCGGTTGACGACGACGATGATGATGATGATGATGACGACGAAGAAG
>NCKV01000436.1:0-17943 GCA_003675905.2 Leptotrombidium deliense
GTTTAACGATGGTTTTCTACACACGTACAATTAGCGTGTTTGGTGTCGATTTGACAATAATGCTGTTTTTGTGTGGTCTGGTATTCTCCAGAATGGGTCTTTGGTTGACAGATTTGGCAGTGAATCAATTGATTCAGACGAATACGAAAAAGCCATCGGTGATCGGCGGAGTGCAATCGAGTCTGAACATATTTATGGAATTACTTAAATTCTCTTTAGTTGCTATACTTTCGGATCTGAATCAGTTTTGGATTTTAGTTCTGATCTCATATTCGGCGATGATTGTCGGAGCAATTTTGTTCCTGTTTTTCGTCCGAATAGACGCTGAGCAGACTAATCACGCTGACGAGATTCCAGACAATTGTTCCACCTCCTGACAATAACTCAAATCGCAAACTTTTTTATATAACCAAGTATCACAAGTTTTACTGCGATATATTAATCTTAACACACTTTTAATTGTTTATAATATTTGCTTTAAATATGATAACTTTAAAAATATATTTAAGTTGTTAATATTATATTTTGTTATTTTTTAAAAACGATTATTAATATTTGCATTAAAAGTATAATCGTAATCAATACACTTCTTGGATCTTCGATGGAGGTAATCAATGTTTGAATGGGTGCAGCATAATCTCTTCGATACTGGGATCTGGGATCTCGGAATTTTACTTGTCACTCAATGCGTATGCAGTGCGTTGTCAAAGATTGCTTAAATTTAATTAATTTATTACGCAAATGAGCAAAGTTTTATTTACATTATGATTTATGAACGAATTTATTGACAACAGAGACAGTCTGGAAATGAGATTAAATATGAACAATTAATTAATGGCACTGCCGATTGAGGAAGATTGCGATTTCCTGTCCGATTTTCCTTTTTTAGCCTTCTTTCCCTTTTTACCCTTTTTCTTCTTAATCTTTCGTCG
Source organism: Leptotrombidium deliense (assembly GCA_003675905.2). Taxonomy (NCBI): domain Eukaryota; kingdom Metazoa; phylum Arthropoda; class Arachnida; order Trombidiformes; family Trombiculidae; genus Leptotrombidium; species Leptotrombidium deliense. The sequence goes on from NCKV01000436.1 coordinate 933, forward strand.
ACGTTTTTTATCCAAAAGGAAGAATGCTCCAATAAGCAAGCTTAACACTACGAACGCAATTGTTGCAATCAGCGTGATCCATATCGGATTCCATGTTGTTTTGTTATCTCCGGTCGAGCCAACGACTGGAACGTATCTCGCTGGTTTGAAGTCACGGTATCGACTTTTCAAATTGAGCTTCTTATTCTGCTCGGGACATCCTTCAATGTGAAACAGTCCTTCTTCTCCGGACGTATCAACAATAGACGGCTTCACGTCAAACACGTTCGCTGAAGGATTGTCGCCAACATTCATTTGATAGTAATAACTGCCCCTCAAAAAGTAAAGTAATTTGCCATTGAAGTGGTCAAGACTAGCGTCCAGATACGGCGGCAAGCCTTTGAAGTCATCGAAAGTTTGGTTCGCTTTAACTGGCTTCCATCTGTTCAATCCACGAGGCATATCTCTAGCGTACGTCGAGTAATGATTACCGAAAAACACGTACAAAAATTTCTTGGACTGGTCGAAGACGGCAGTATCAATTCTTACACTTTGTCCAAATCCTTCGAATACACCAGCCGGTTTGTCAGTGTCAGTGTTGACCAATTTATCGTTTTCGTAGTACTTTACGATATCATTTTTAATCATAACCGTGATCCAAGTGTTGTTTTCCTGAAAATTGAACGCGGCGTCGATATTTTCCATCAATTGTTCGATGTCTGTTACGGACTTCTGGAACTTTACATCTGCCACTCTCGGAGCTTTCATCGGCAGCGGTTTACCAGTATCAACTGCAACTTGATAGAAATACGCTTCTCGAAACAGCATATAAACGGGCGCATTCGTATGTCGCTTGTAGTAATAGATGTCATCCAGATCTGATTGATAACAAAACGACTGTGGACAGCCTAGAAAAACGGATGCTAACCAACACGGAGGTTGATGATTGATATCATTCATTTCGGTCTTAGGTTCCAGTCTGAAATCATTGGCGTAATTGTCTTTGTTGAAATGACACGCGCGACCATCACTCGTGAAATACATGCCACGACTGTTCAATGTAATTGGTTCCAATCCGCGACCGAAACCAGAAACCAGATAACCTTCGACATCACCTCTGTTTGGTTTGGCCAACGTTTCGATGTCATACAATTCGAATTTGTACGGTGCTGCTTTATTCGGACCCGGACCACCACCGCCACCACCTTTAGGCTTTGTGCCATTTCCTGCCTGACGTTTGCTTTTACCTGAGGCTGTTCTCCAGTGAACAAGAAGTGATCCGTTCGATCCTTTACCAGCTATCCGAATTGGAGCAAACATTACATTTCCTGGATTATCTTGAAGCCAAGGATTTCTTTTTTTAACTTCGTCACCCGGTAAAGTTTGTACAACAAGATTTCCATCAAATATTTGAATTTGTTTAGATTTTTGGTCGATTAAATAGAAGAGTCTGCCAGCCGAGAAAGCTGCTGTCACTTTACTCAAACCTGCGAACAATTTCGTTATATTCTGGTCTTCCCTAGTCGTGTCTAGAATTGGAGTATTGCCTGCCGATTCAAAGCGAAACTTCATAACAACGTTGTGATAAAAGATGTACACCTCTTCTCTTCCGTCTCGATTTACCGTCCAAACAGCGGCATCGATTTCCAATTGGTTTGCCTTGTCCTTGAATTCGGCATCACTTCCATCAGAGTGCGGATAATCATAGCAGAGGCTCTTTACTCTGTACGCGTGAGCCCGAGGAGCACTGGATCCCTGTCCAACGACTTGTTCTAAGATTACAAGAAAAAGAACGAACACGAACCGCAAATTAATTGATTTCATTTTCACGTCTGCAGTTCGATTTGTTCGAAAAATGGTGAGTGAACGAACAATGTCTCGCGAGTCGGACTATTTATTGTAATTATTGCGCGTGCAGTCAACTACTCAAATATGGCAAATGGCTTCTGTCAAACAGTGAAATTTCAGTCAAACAGTTTATTTCACTGAAATAGAAATTATGCACAGCGTACAATCACAATTTGCATTTCAGAAAGGTGCACAGATTAAATGGTTCTGGTATATTCATCTTCTTGAACCTACCGGAGGCCTGCCGCTTCCAGGTCGGACCATCGATGAACCACTCGGTCTTATAGAGACCGAAGATGATCTAATTTGTTGCTGATTCTTGTTTTTTGGAGGGGGAGACTTTGGTCTCAACGACTCTATTCTTTCAGTGCAACCTGTCACTGTGCCACTTGGACTGTCAAAATAAGAATTGTACGTGTCGCCATTAAAATTACTGTTCGTAAGTCCCGGACCGATTGTGACCCAGCCTGGTCTAATTGTATTATCGCGACCGAAAATATGAAGTCTCCTTCTTCCTAAACAAAAGTGTTCAATTATGTGGAATATTTCCTCGGGTTTTTCAATGCTTCCGTATTCTTGCTCCTCACTTATTATCAAATCAATGTCAATGTTTGCGTGAATGAAATCACCGTCAGTACTTCGTCTCACAGTTCCTTTAATTCCCATTAAACAATGTTCTTTAGTTCGTTGAAAAATGGCTTTCGATTCCAAATTTTTGGAATGTCCCGGATTCTTTGCATTCGTTTTAATCCAACAAATATCTTCACATCTTCGGAAACCCCACTTTCTTAGACACTGACGTCCGAGATCTAAACCGTCACTGGATCCACACCACAGAAATATGAAACTTCTTGGAGCAGCTACATCCTCAATAGATAGTCTCATGATTTCGTCCCAGCTCCAAAATTTCATGTTCGTTACTCCGTGACTTCTTTGGTACTCTTCTAACGGTGGTTCAACAAGAATCACGTCAAACTTTGTTTTTAGATCTCGAAAGTCCAAATCCTTCAGTTCTGTTTTTAAATACATAGGAGGAGTCGCAGTTGATGCAATCAGTTCATCTTTTAACTTAATCAACTCTTTGAGCTTCGGGTATTCTTCGAATCTATCAGCAAGTCCGACGTCTCTGATGAAATTCTGAGGCCGTTGTCCAGTGTCCACGAAATGTTGACAATAATCATTGTGTGGATTTGCACTTTGAGTTCCCTGATCACAAAGAAACAATGACAAACAATACAAACATGAAATGGCAATAAGTTACCTTCAAAAAAGTGCTGGAATCAGTGTATGTACTTATCTCCTCCCCTGTGTCCCCATGTTCAACACTAATTTCATCACTTGAGTTGCGTCGCAACTCATGAGTTGATTCCGACTGTGACCGACTCCTGGAGTTTCTATTTACAGAGCCACCGCTGTTTGAGAAGTCAACACATTTGTCTGATTTCAGTTTCTTTCTTTCATCGTGTGTTCCCAAAATTGAGCTCAAATTATCAACACTCGATGCGCCTAACTGCTGAAGAAGAACCTGCTTTCGCTTGCGTTCCTTTTCCCGCAGAAATTGAAGCGTTTTCGTGTTCATTCGCAGATGAATCTCACAAACAGTCAAAATTCACTCTCGAATCTGATTCGTGCTCTGTTCGCAACGATTATCGATATACTTGAACATCGATTGCAAAATTGCTATCGAATAATCGCTTTCAAAGAATTGCGAATGACAGCAATATTTATTGATTTAAAGTTTAAAAATATTACGCGAAACGTTAATAAACAAACAGATGAATAGGTTTTTAATTTCAACAGTTATTTTACATCTTTTACGTCTAGTTTCTTGTCTTGAGCAGTTTCAGTGTTTTCGCGAACGTATTTCTCTTCGACATCAACCGGTGGTTCTCTGCGGGCATTCACACAAACCATCACTGCCACCACAACCAGTGTTCCAACCATAACGACGATTATAGTGAGCAGAATCCAATAAACTGCAGCCACTCCGAAAGCACAACAGTGAGTAGAATCAAGAGCTCCGCAACAGTACGGCGTCTCTCCATTACAGTTAACTGTTGTAACTGTTCCACTCATAGTCTTCACTTTGCAACTTTTGTCTGCTTTAACACTAATCATCAGCGAAATCAATACTAAAGTGAAGCCAAATACTGCTCGTGAACGTGTCCAATTAGATGACATTTCTTCGCTTTTTGTCAAATTCGATGTCAAACGATGAGAGTAAATGTAAAATTACAACGCTCACAATTCTATTTTTCAATTGTTTTGCGCGTTGCAAAAATTGCTCGTGAATTACAATAATCTCTGTGTTTACGGTATTCATTTTCTGTAAATTGATCGCAGTATCCAAATCGGAATGTTAAGTTCCAAAAATGGTTACGATTTGAGTGAAATATCTGAAAATATAAATTTCATAATCATTGTCCTGAATAACACAACAGTTTAGTTTAGTGTAATTGTGTGGTTGCATGACAAGCAATAAATTTTAGTTGTTTTAAATGTGCGGTGAAACGCGACAAAAATAGTCAAGGAAACAACTGTAAATAACTGATGAAAAAGTTCATACAAGTAATTGTACGCAATTTATTAACGTTCTTGACTTTCTTTTCTCGTTTCACCGATAAGTCGATAATTTTCATAGCGACAGCTATTCACGTATAAAAATAAACGCAACATAACAGTAAAAAAATTGCGAAACATAAACAGGAAAATGGAGGAATAAATACGTTTAACTTACATATTTACAAATGTAAAAAATATGCAAAATTAAGCTCTTCAATTTGCATCGCTTTAATCTCGTTTCGCTCGCGGTCGACCGCCAATGTTCGACTTTATATTATCAATACGTCGTTGTTTAGCTTTTTTCTTTTTCTGTTCAACTTCCAAATGTTTAGCTAACTTCCACGACAAATATGCGCTGACAATGAAAAACGGTGACAATATAATCAATACCGTTGTCACAAACTGTGTCGGATTTTCGTTGGCATATTTCGCCAAATATTGGAACCACTCGGAAAATATTTGGAACATAACAAGAGAATGACGAGTTCACAGACTGCTTTCACACGCTACAGGAATGTACTTAAAAGAACTGATCACTGATTTAATAGCGATTGTTGTGTACACACTGAAAACAAACAGCGAGTGTCACTTCGATCTGTCGCAGGGACCGTGTTTTAAATAAAAACATGTGCGCAGTGATGTTTGCGGTCTACTGCGGAATAAATTTGCAACTAATTATGATTTGATTTGAGCGACAGTACACTCGAAAATGGCATGAAACATAACATATATGACAACCGTTTTTGACGAAATCTATCCCTGCATCAGATTCTATTCGAACTAACACAACTCTACTAACACACAGTAGAACAATTGACAAGTAAAAGTTGCGGACAGACTAAAGTGCGAAAAAGTAATAGATGTGCATTGCAGAGAGAATGGAAAATAAGCATGAGTAGTGCAATAGTTTTGCAAGCTCATCGAATTCGGACCTCTGTTTCTTGTGCCTTCAAATCATGTTTACTTTCCATTCTCTGCAATGAACATCTGTTACTTTTTCGCACCTAAGTTTGTTCGCAACATTTAATTTGAGAGACAACAATAAATACACTATTTAACTAAAATATTGCAGGGCATAATCTAGTGTCCAATTCGATGTTCCTGCAATGTTTTAGTTATTTATTGTTTTCTGTCAAATTTCCATTTCTCACCCCGCAAATAAACACTATTTAAAAAATTAAACAATTTATTTTTCATATTGATCGCTGTATCAATTTTAAATTTTTATTGATGTTTTTAAAATGTAATATAAAACGATTTACAAACAAAAACATAAATTACACTGTATGGAAAATGTGCAGTTATCATGATTCAACGATGACTTTCAAGGCACCGGAAGTTTGAAGTCTCGCAGTGTAATGTTTGGAGATGTCGTACAACAGATTAAACTGATCCTATATTTAATTTAAGTTTAAGGTTAAAACATTACCGAAAAGCATAAAATTTACCAATTCTTGCAAAAACTGCCTCCTTTGAGTTCTCGCTGTACTGGATGCGAGGAACACATCAATTCGTTGCTCTTCTTTGATTCTTTCACAGAGAAATGATGCTCCGCAATATACTCCACAAGCAGTGCATCCGTTCCTAAATATAAAGTTAAAGAAAGTAAAAATTACTGTTTTCAACAATCGAATCTAAACTCACAGACACTGAACAACCATTTGACATGCATTTACTTCTTTTTTGTACTTTTCTATTTTATCGTGAAAATCGAGTAACTTTTGTGAACATTGCAACACTTTCGTTGATGGCGTCCAATTTTTCAAATGAAATTGTTTTACTGTTTTGTTATTCATGCGAAACGTACGAACGACAATTTTATCAAAAGTTTGTTCTTCCGTTAAACAAACTTCAATGTTATTAAACATGCACTTTTTGTTCACTTCTTGTGGCCAATACTTTCGTAAAAAAGAATTCAAAAATGCAAATATTAAAAATCAAATAATAAAGTGATAAATGGAGTACAATACAGCGAAATACAGTGAATTTTCAAAAACACAACTTGCAACTGATAAACTAATACGTGCATTACTCATATTTTTTACTCCTCATTGTCAACACTTTTGACCACTACTAAACATGTGAAAAAGTAGAATACTTCTTCACGAGAAAAAACAATTTACGGTGTTTGATGTAAAATTTTAGACTGTATTCGACTGTATTACTAAATGTAGAAATTACTTACAATGTCGTGTGATGCAACATCTGAAAGAAGTACAATTATTTTAATATGCAAACAGTCGATCATTTTCCAAAATACGTTTCTCGTATCAATCACCGGAATCTCAGTTACAATGTATGCATCCTTTTCTTTGTATCCGTTCACATAAACAGCGTTTATGTAGTCTTCAGGGGCACCGAACACAACGCGTCCACTGTTTGCTGCGATTGCAAAATGAACAAAATTGCAATATAAATGTACAATTGTTGTTTTTCAACGTACATGGAACAATTTCCTGGTTTCGATTCCGCGTTGGATTCGCCAAAGCTGCAGCGCACAGTTCTTTACTTGAATTCGAGTATAATTTGTTCAGAGTCTGCAAATAAACACAATAACAAATTAGTAGCAATTAATTACTATTTAATTGTATACAAACCTCAAACTGAGATTCAAGAAGTGTTTTCTTCGTGTTCGGATCATAATACTTCAAACGATTTATGTAACTGTCAATTTCACTGCAAACGATGTCTGTGTTATCTTTGCAAAGCATTTCAACCAGAATTTGATGCACAAAAATATATTGTTGTAACTTTTCGATCATATTTATCCGTTGACTCCTGGCTGTGCACAGGTAAGATAAAACGTCGATATACTTTTCTTGCGATGCCATCTCTAACATGGCATCGATTGCAATCAATGTTCCAGTGCGACCAACACCGGCACTGCAGTGAGCGATTATTGGATGATTATTGTTTTTATAGTAACTATTTTCGCGAATTCTCTTTACAAAAGAAATCAGTGAAGTCGAATAAGTTGGAACCGTGTGATCCGGCCATGATACAAAATGATATTGAATTACTTCTCTTTCAGGATGACCCTGTTATTAAAAATTTATAATTTCAATTACCACCACTATAAACATCGATAAAAACTCACCTTTTTCTCAACGATGAACTTTCTAATTATGTAATCTGCGAATGAATTTGTCTTCACTAATTTTACTTTAATTAAACCAAATATAGATATATTTTCAGGCCAATATTTATCGCATTTCATTTTTCCTAATTCTTCGACATTCGTCAACATGACAATATGTCTGCTGTCGCACTGCCAAACCATTTTCCAGAAATCTTTAATTGTACTTTGCAGTGGTCCTTGAGTTGCGATATACCTATTTCGACATTTGTATCCATCAATTAAGCTCGCATTTATGTAATCAGTTGGTGCGTAATCATCATCGATTGGGATTTCCATTTCGTCAGCAATGTTTTCTTCGTTCTTCTCAACAGTCAACTGAACTCGATTGAAATCATAAGCCAATAGATTTCCGTATCTATTTTTGCCTTTGTTTTCAGGTAATCGCGCATCGTCCCATTTTGCCCACTGACCGCGTGAGACTGACATGAACTGCTGTTTGAAGCCACAATTCTCATTCATGTTGTTTACGTAATCGCTCAGTTCTGAGATTGCAATCGGATGACTTTTCATCTCAAATGTGCTTAGATCGTTAAATGATTTGCGTTCTCTCGATATGTCGTCTTCTTCTTTTTCGTACGCAGTCGGAGTGATTAAAGTGAGTCCTGTGGCGAATTGTTTCAACCAATAAAATGGAAACTGTTAATAAATGGATACATACGATCGCGACTTCGTGTACCGTTTAAATCTTTGAATAGTGATCCTCTATTCTTCGGTTTACTCCACGAAATGAACAATCCTCGCCATTTCTTATTCGACGTTGAATATCTTTAAAGAATAATTATATTTCTAAAATCAATATCAATTAAGCGTAATAATATCTTCTCACATGTAAAACCATATTGCGAGGAAAATCAGAACGACAAAGAATATAATTCCTAGTATTGTAACCCAAAAGAAATTTGTGTGTGGTTCATCTTCCGCTTTAAAAATTGTATGATTTTATACACTTTTCATCGTAATCTATTAATCTTACGTATAATTGTCCTCCAAGCTGTTTGGTAAATAAATGAATCGTCGCCGACTTCAGCAGCGATTCCAAAACGATACTCGGCACCTGTTTTCAAAGGTGGATTTGTGTACAAACCACTGCTTTTTCCATTTCCAACTACAAACTCATATGTTTCCTTCAATTTTTCTGGCACAATTCTTATTGCAGCATAATAAGCAGTCTTTTGTCGCACAGCTTCCGTGTAGTTAATTGTCAAATCGACTTTTCCAATGTCGTTTAAGGAATGATTTCCCAACTTCGCACGAAGCTCAACAATTATGTAATACGCACTAAAGTGAAGTTTTAAAAACTAAAATGCGTTTAATGAAATACTCAACGAAACAGAAACATTTGATGTCGAATCATTTCTTAATGGATACACTTTCAACTGAACTGTGTTTCCAGTCACTTTTCCCACTTCTGGTTCATCGCTAAAATATTCTAACATAAAACGAATATAACATTGTAAAACTATTGTAAACTTATTTCCGCAAATGTAACCACTTACTCTCGCTAATGATGTTACTCTTTGTACTCGAAATGGCAATTTGCACTTCTTCATCTGTAACACCTATTCGTTCGAAAATGCAACGTAATTTTAATAATAATCCGTAACTTTTGTCACTTTGTGGGTCACACCTTGAACAGCACTCCTTAAACTGAATATGACGAGCAACACACAACGAAGTACTTGTAATTGTTTAATAAAAACCATTTCTTTATTTTTGTTGTCGTTTAGCGATGAATGATGATTCGGTAATGTTTCACGAACACATGAAAAGCGTAGTTTTTTAGACCGGCTTCGCTCACAGCTTCACAACATTTACATTTCCAGTGAACGTCACTTCCTGAACAAGGAACGAGTGACAGGAACATTATTGTCGGGAAAAGAATTTTGATTCAATAACTACGTTAATCTTTAAAACAAACATAGCATCACTTTTTAGCAAACAGAACACACTCACTCATTCAAGTTCTCGTCTAATCATCCTTTGATTTCACAAATTCAGTAACTCATATCGCACCTCTCATTTCCGCCTTATGCACATTTATGTGCAATATCGACAGCCTTACCTTTCCTCAGTTTCCTTTAAAATGATACAAAACACGATTTGCGTCGCAGTAATTACCACACAGAAGTGAAATGAATGAATGAATTAATGTTCGTTGAGTCTATGAAACTTTAAAAGTAAACACAAAGTTCGGTGAGTACAGGTGCAGTACATAAACATACATCGAAATATAAGCGACACAAAAGATGCATTTAACAGCAGCCAGCTTGTTCGCTGGTTTATATAAATGTGTGTATGTGAAATATTGCGAATATCTGCTGCTGTTGATCAGTGTGAGAACGAGGATGTAATTGTGTGTGCATTTGTAAATTTGGTCGTGAAAACTGTGAATGTTACGTTATTATGCAGGAAGGATATGGGAGTGAATTCGCGCGATTTGCGGAATTTCACATTTTGATGAATCGCTGATTAATGATAAAACGAAACGTGAAACTTTTTCCAGGTCTCCGATTGGCAACACTTTCTTCTTCGTTTCAACAAAAAGCAACAAGACACACATTGAACGAAAAATATAGAACATAACACTCATCCGTCCTATTTGCTGAATACAAACTGTTTGTGTATAATAGAATCGTGTTAATATACAGTCGAATGCTTAAATATCATTTATTCAGATGAACAACATTCATATAATAATCATATCACAAATAACGAAAATATTTCATAATCAATTTACGCAATTGTTATCTAAGTTTTACAGTGTCACAAAAGCGCGTTAAAATTATTTCATAACAATAACACAACAAAGTTTTTCGCAATACTATTTTAAAAATTTTCAATCTAATAAAAACAAGACAAGGACGAATGTAAACAGAGGTTATTACAGATCATTGAATTTCATGAAATCTTATCGACTGCAAAATAATAAAATGTCAACGAGTTAAATTGTGGAATATTCCAAGAAAACAGAAACTCATAAAAAGAATAGATTTAATCTACTATATTTAGTTTTCAAAAACAGCGATAATTAATTTCATAATTAATAGTAATATGAATATGGAAATAATAGAAAATTAAATTAATTGCGTCTGTCGTTATATTTAACACTGCCGCATTGCATATGTGCTTCTGGTTATTTCTATCGCAATTTGAGTTGAAAACAAATTAATTGAATGAATGAGGAAATCGAATGACTGTCATAAAATGAGGTGTTTACGTTGTTCAAATGATTGATAAAAGTGAAAATTTTATTTCATTTCGATGCAACTGTTATTCGCGTTTCGCTTTAAACGCAACTATTCAAAAACCTACATTTCTTGACAGCTGCTTTAGTGTAACAAATACATAATAACACCGATTTGACTGAATTTTAACAAAAAATGTTTTAACAAAGTTTTACATTTGTTTGGCCTCAATGAAAGCAAGGCGAACAAGTAAAGATCAACTTCCTTCAACTGATTCGTTGTTTATTCAAGGCTATTAAACTATTAGTAAGTGAATGATGACCACATGTTACAAAAGTTCCACTGGAATGCGGAGAATGAAAAAGTTGGCAAACTTTTATCTGTCGAAAAGTTTTTTGCGACTTAAAAAGTAACGGCGTTCAATCGGCGGCGAATGACGACTGATTGTTTAACGGCTGATTCGTTACTGTTTGTGTGACGACAAAGAAAAAGCGCGTTTAAAACATCAAAAAGCCGACGTTTTTCGAGTTAATCGGGTTTAATTTAGTTTTGTTTAGTGTTATTTGTGACCAGAAATAATGTCGAAAAGTGCATTCGTAGTTAAATCATGTTTATCGAACAAAATGGCGAACATTGATTCGCTGCTGTTTCGTGTTGACAAAAGAGCATTGAACACTCTGTTGAACGACGCGTTACGTTCTTGCGGTAAGTTTAGTTGACGTTGTTTGTTGTCTAAATTTTGTAATTGTGTTATTCGAGTGCATTAGTTTGGTTCTCAAACGAGATTAAAGATGAACGTTGCAAATTGAATGTAAGGCGTTCACCTCGGCTGTTGAACTTTTCACTGTATTTCCCCTTTTATTTCGAAACAGTAATACTTGCACCGGTTTTATTGGATAGTAGTCTCTTTTTATCTGTTTAGTACTTGGAAATTTGTTTACAATAGGTGAACAACAGTTACCCGCGTTGTATTCAATGCTATTAATACGACACACTTGTGACCAAAAATCGATACCGAATATTTATAACGCACGTCAGTCGTAAATAGTTTCTACGTTCTTTTTTGGTTCGCAGCGTATTTTCTGTTTTATTGTCGTTTTGCGTATTTTACGTTTCATTGACTGCCAACAAACCGGATATTTGACAATTAACGCGACGTTGCTCTAAAGTACTGTACAGAAATCACTTTTCAGTGTGTTTTCATTGTAAAATTACTGTACTTTGATTTTGTGGCTGTAATTAATTTGCGTGTTGCGCTTATCTTACGATTAAAGGCGTGATTCTGTCCGCAGCAAATGAAAGTTTATTGAGTTAGTTGCAACTGAGTTGGCAATTAAACACTCCACGTCATTTATTTGTGTGTTTGCTTTTCCATTGGAAAACCTTTATTTTCAAACGTGTACCGAATTTACAATGAATTTCATAAAATGTGTCCATTTTTTAAAAGGCATCTCAACAAATTCGTGTCGATCTGAACGCATTCTATCGCTTTTACCGCGAGCTGGTTATGGATCTGAAAATAGACGATATGCCAGTTCTGGCATTGAAAAGGTGAGCTATTCATAAGTGATTCATTTGTTTCATGTGAATACAAGCATTCAAATGGAATATGGATTACTCGTGCATGCATCCAACAGTGCGTGGAAATGAAAACACATTTGTTTTTGAAAGGTTTCCTGTGGACCGATCGTTGAAGCGAAAGGTGACGAGATGACACGAATTATTTGGGAATTAATCAAGGAGAAACTGATTTACCCATTTGTCGATATGGATCTACATTCGTATGATTTAGGAATTGAAAATCGTGATCTAACCAATGATCAGGTCACTGTTGATTGTGCAAATGCGATGGCTAAATACAGTGTTGGCGTAAAATGTGCTACTATAACTCCCGATGAGAAACGTATGGAAGAGTACAGTCTTAAGAAGATGTGGAAATCTCCAAACGGAACAATTAGAAATATTTTAGGAGGAACAGTGTTTCGAGAACCAATTCTTTGCAGGAACATTCCTCAACCTGTTCCCGGATGGAAGAAACCGATTATAATTGGACGTCACGCATACGGTGATCAATACAAAGCTACTGATTTCGTCGTGCCTGGTCCAGGAAAGTTAGAATTGAAGTTTATTCCTTCGGAAGGCAAAGGAGAAATTGCTCACACCGTATATGAGTTTAAACACGGAGGAGGTGTTGCATTGTCCATGTACAACACTGACAGAAGCATTGCTGAATTTGCACACACTGCATTGAAATATGCTTTACAAAGAAAATATCCACTGTATTTGAGTACAAAGAACACTATTCTTACAAATTACGATGGAAGGTTCAAAGACATCTTTCAGAACATTTACGACAACCAGTATAAATCGAAATATGAAGCCGCAGGTTTGTTGTGAAATTCACTGAAGATTGAAAGGAAGATTAAATTTTTTATACTTTTCAATGATAGGGCTTTGGTATGAGCACAGATTGATTGACGATTTGGTTGCTCAAGTTTTGAAATCGGAGGGCGGTTTCGTCTGGGCTTGCAAGAATTACGACGGAGATGTTCAGTCTGACTCTATTGCTCAGGGCTATGGATCTCTGGGATTAATGACATCTGTACTTTACTGTCCCGATGGAAAAACTATTGAAGCAGAGGCAGCACACGGTACTGTTACCAGACACTACCGTATGCATCAACAGGGTAAGGAAACTTCAACGAACCCAATTGCTTCTATCTATGCTTGGACCCGTGGTTTCCTGCACCGTTCGATGCTCGACGAAAATGACAAATTGCGAGACTTCGCAAAGGCTTTAGAGAAAGTGTGTGTGGACACTATCGAATCTGGATTTATGACCAAAGATTTGGCAATCTGCATCAAAGGTGCAAAAAATGTGGGACATAATGATTATTTGAATACTTTTGAATTCATGGACAAATTGGCTGATAATTTGAAGAACGAACTTGAAACAAACTCAAGTGCTGCTTCAGCGAGTGGTTAATCATTGAAGTTAAACATGCTTTTACGTATTTTGGTGCACTTTTTCACTACTACATTTTTCAACGTTTCTAAACTTGCCTCGCTGTAATAATCATGACTTACTGTATTTCAGTTATACTACATCAGTATAGTGTAACCTATTATGTTTTCTAAATAAAACCTTTTCCGTTTACACACTCGTTTACAAATACATGTTACGCAACTGTTTATTTTATTAACAATTACTTTAAAATTAGACTGTAACTGTTGTCTTTAAAGGCACTGTTTTGGATGTTGTCTTCACTTTTGGAAAATCTGGTGCTAATTCTATCACCTCTGGAAACTTCATACGCGGCTTCTTGAAATTTTCTATAATTTGTTGAGAGGTATGAATTACTCTCACCGACATTAGTACTTTTATATAAGCATTTTCGAGGTAACCATCGAGTTGATAAAAACCCTCCGTTTTTAGTTTGGGCGAGTCGAGCACTTCTCTTACAGGCAATGTTACTGAACCAAGAATAATGCCCTGATTTGCCAATTTCAACAGTTCACTACGATTTTGCTTTTGTCGTTCAGCTTGGAAAAAGGGCAATTCAAACTTTTGTAAGACGTAATAGAGATCGAGGATTTCGATGTGAATGAACTCGCTTCGAGGAGTGAAAAGTAAGAAATGATGTGACTCTTCCCATTGTGGTGAACCGGAGCGTTCTATCACTGATGTAATTTGAAACTGGTTTCCAACGTTCATTCTGACCACTGGATGAATATCTGGAGTCTCAACCTGAGGTGCTACAGTTTCCAATCCAGTTGCGTAATCTATGAATACTGAAAGTGCAGCAACTGGTAACGTTTTAATCGTTTTTGATCCTTCAGCTGTCAATTGCTTCAGTTTTGTTACTTCCGCTGAGAGATTGAAACAAGTTATTCTGTACGCCAACACACTCGCTTTATGTTGATAATTGAAAATGTGAAACCCTTCATCTTTGTCCCTCAACTGAATGAGAAACTCGCGTCCATTCATTTCTTCAATGTCATTCCACGAAATCACAACACCTCCAATTACGACGTCTCCATCAAAGTTTTCATCTTTTACAAACAGCTCAACGTCTGTCTTCTTGTCATAAACAAAATTGAATGTCTGGTTCCATTCTGGATTATCGCTGAATGTAATTACAGGTGTCTGTCTTATTTCAGAGCCAACATTTACTGAACAGTATGCATCTGGTTTTACATCGCAGCAGTAAAAATTGGTGATTGAACGTGGCAAGTCTTTGGCTTCTATTACATCAACACAGAGCAGTGCCTTTGGTTCACCAATGTCTTTCTCACTTTTCGGTATTTTTCTTGCCAAGTTTATTGTCAATTTTCTCGGATTCTTTAAAATGTTCGCAACTATTTTCGACACCAATGTTTTAATCCAATTCGCATTTCCAATTTTCAAGATTCCAATGAATTTCCAGTCCACAATTGGATCATCTAACAATGTTATACCAATGCTGCCAATTATCGGTTCTCTTCTAAATAACGGACCCAATACGAGTCTTACTTTTGTTCTGAAATAAAGTCTTGTGATGCCTGCAGTTAATAGAAACGATCCTCCGATTTTTAAGTCAATGTCGCCGTCGTATGTGATTTCTGCGTCGATGACAATTATTTCGCGTTTGGTACCGCTCTGCATTACGTGTACACCTGTTATGCTCGGAACTTTTTTACCGAGAGATACACTTTCCACTGTAAAGTTTGTTATTGCGTTTAGTGAGCCAATGAAGTCTAGTCTTCGTTCGAATCCAAGAAAACGGTCCACGAAGTAGTCTAAGTGTGACTGTATTAAAGGCAACATTCGTTGCAAAAGATTGTTGATCCAATGTGCAGTTTCCATTTCAGGATCAGACCAGTAACGGGGTAAACATTCGATAAGCTCACGCATTCCATTCTTTGTTAACCAATATGTTGAATAATCAATATCTTTACTTGAATCCTTTAGAATCACGCTGTACCGTTCTTTGAGTGAAAATATAAAGGCGACTATAACCACGAGTAAAATTCCAACGTATGTTCCTTGAATTACAAATAAAAAGTAATGTTTGTTCTTTGTATGCTTCATGAGCAAAAAATCATTAAGAATGTAACCGAAAAGTGTGGCCACAACTATAGAGCAAATTATTGAGTCCAAGTATTGAGAAAGAATGTCTGTGTAAAAATTTCTCGCTGCTTCGTTGCGCTTCACGTCTATATTTTCGTCAAGTCTGTCTCTAATTTTCTGTACTTTTACCTCTGATTGCTTCCTCCTCGGTATCAATGTTTGAAATGCAACACCGACGCGAGCCCAGAATCGTGTCGGTTTCTCCTTTTTCTTCTTTGCTTTCCCATCTTGTTTTGTATTCGGTGCCATCTTTTAAAATGACGACCAACGAACAGCCGTCAGTCTCGCGATCAAATTTTAAACTAACAATTGAATTATTGTTGTCTCGCGACTTCGGAAATGGTTTCGCTCGACGTCGCATTCGTTGGTATTTGCGTAGCAATTATTCTTCCGATTTTTGGTGGAATTGTTTGCTTTTTGGTTGCAACTCTTACACCGCATTCCGTCAATAAAATAAGAAAACACCGCAGAAATTTGCTTAAAACGTTAGAAGACTCGGAAGATGTGGACATTGGAGAAATGCGACTGGCAGCTCAGAAGCAAACGCAATCAATAACATTGAATGATCCTCGAGTAAACAGAACTCTGGTTATTCCGCTTTCGGCTGGTGTCGGTCCATCACCAAATGTTTATGAAAGCAGAAGAACTCGTAAAAAGGAGATAAAAGCGATCCGAAAAGAGGTTAAAAAGTTGCGGGCGAACATTGAAGAAATTCTCAATGCTTACATCGAAAACAGAGAATCGAATATACAAAGTTCAGATGAAACAGAAACAACAAATTCAGAGCCACACACTCACAGTACAAGTGAATCGGGCGGTAAAGAATCTGGTGAACAGAAGGAACAATTGCAGAGCAAACAATGAACAGTGCGAGACAACAATAATCTCATTTTAATTTTTATAAAGTTCTATAATAAAAATGGGAAACTGGTTTTCTAATAAAGATACAAATAACAGTACTACAAGTGTAACAGTGAAGAAGGAACAGGTAAAAGATGAACCAGACGCGGTGTTCCACGATATTACAACTGATCATTTGCTAAATGACAAAGAAACCGAATTTGTAGATTTAAACTTGTATTCGTTCGATGATTTGGTAGTAAGAGTGAGACGGGTGGAAGAAGGCATTTGGCTCATCTGCACTGATGGTTACATTTACTTTTTGCATATAGAATTACGCAAATGGTT
>NCKV01000437.1:0-17932 GCA_003675905.2 Leptotrombidium deliense
TTCAACAATATTTGCATTCAGCAAAAAGCAAAGTAACTGAGTTTATTTTCTATTTTTCTATTCAACTTCATTAAAAATTAAACATTTGTCAAAGATTGGAAAACACAAATTTCAGCCTTCAATTTGATTGCAGGTGAAATGAATATTTACAAGAAAAGTTACAAAACTGACGAACTGAAAAAGTCTTATCTTTGATTTTTTTTGCAAAATCATGCCTTTCAAAAAACAATCATTTATCAAACGATTCTTTTAAAATATTCCATTTTTTGAAAAAACATTCATATTTATATTTACAAACTATACAGAAGGCGTTTGTCTAACGTTTTGTTTGTTTGCACTCAAATATTTGTTGTGTAACCAATTTATCAAAATATTTTCTCCTGCACTGAAGCACACACTGAATAAACGGTTTGATGAATTGCTCAATGTCGCTAATCCTGATCAACATAGTTCGGACTTTTCGGTGAATTCGGTGAGCCACCGAAACTGCAAATAATCTACCCGAATCACCGATTTACCGAATTTCACCAAAAACCGAAATATTTTTTCCGAAAGTTACCGATTTAGATTAATATCAATAATTATCAGGGTTAAGATTTTTCGGTTCGCTAATCAGGGAAACAATTAAGGGCAAATTCGGTGAATATAATTCACATTCAATTTGTATTATAGTGCCAGAATCATGATTACAACTCTCGCTGGATTTATCCATTGGATTTTTAAAAAATTTTATAAGCTAAAAATATGTTTACTTCTTATACCTTTGCACACGCATTTTTATTTTTGATTATGAAAAAAGGTTAACTTTCATGTGTGTTAGTGAGCACAGATTATTGGACAAGACCTAATCCCCAACTTTCTGAAACAATAAAAAAGATTTTCATCTAAATCCATGTTTAGGGTCAAACAACAGTCATAATTATTGATATAAGTCTAAATCGGTAACCTTCGGGAAAAATATTTCGGTTTTTGGTGAAATCCGGTAAATCGGTGATTCTTGTAGATTATTTGCAGTTTCGGTGACTCACCGAATTCACCGAAAAGTCCGAACCCTGATAATTATGACTGTTGTCTGACTCTAAACATGGATTTAGATGAAAATCTTTTTAATTATTTCAGAAAGTTGGGGCTTAGGTCTTGTCTAATAATCTGTGCTCACTAACAGACACATGAAAGTAAACTTTTTTCATAATCAGAAATAAAAAACGCGTGTGCAAAGTTACGAAATCCACAGTAAACATATTTTTACCTAATAAAATTTTTTTATAATGGATAAAGTTTCTTATGAGTCACAGCGAGAGTTGTAATCATGATTCTGGCACTATAATACAAATTGAATGTAATTACTAATTACATTCACCGAATTTACCGAATTTGCCATTAATTGTTTCCCCGATTACCGAACCGAATTCCTATGTTTCGCTCACCGAAAAATCCTAATCCTGATAATCAATGAACATCGAATAATTTCACATTTGTTTGCAAAGTTGTGATCAAAATAATAAGCAGTTTATACGGGGATTGCTAACAAATACATTGGGATGAAGACGAAAGCCGCACTTTTATTTTGGTAGCACACACATTGGTTTGGTTGCAAATTGCACAGGTGTGCGTAAATATGCACTTTCCTATTCATGCTTGAGAACTTTTCCATACTCACATTGAGTTGCAGCGTACGTTTATTATAACACCGACAAGTGCAGAATTATGCTTTCACATCTGTTGTGAAGTGTATGTTTCACTTGAACTTTGGATTTGGCCTTTCGTGCTACTTCAATAATTGATATAATTCTATGTAACTAACATGTTTTCAAAAACAGCACACCAACAGAATGTGCAGAATTGAATCTGATTAGCTGTGAGATTTTTTTATAAATTACCGAATTCATTATTAACGCAAAGTAAAGAGAAAAACCTCTTTTTTACTTACCATGGTTTAAGGTAGCAGGATTTACCAACAAAGTAAACTCCAGTTATTTTCAGTTCACATTGTTAATATTTTATCTTTGTTTTTGTTAAATGCTATGTAATTAAATATTTATGTTTTTGAGTTTTATTTTGAACTAAGACAGGAAACAAAAACTTGCTTCATTGCCGTTTATTCCTGGTAGGCAAAGAGTGTGAGAGTGTTTTTTGCTGTTCATGTTCATTGTTCATGAAACTAGGAATTCAAAAATTCAACAGAAACTGATTTACACTTTCTTTATTTAAAATTTATTTTATTTTACTTCAAAAAAATGTGAAGCATTTTTGATATGAAACTCATTTCACGAATTGCGTCCAATTTTTTGTCACAACTTTCATTTTCCGTTTGTTTTCCTTTTCTATTTTTTCGAAACGTTATTCAAGAATGTTGTTCATACTTTTGGGTAATATTCTGTAGATAACACGTAATGCTATTAAGAGATTTCAAATCAGTTCGCAAAAGTATCAAAATTGCAGAAAAGAATAAAAATTTCGGATTTGATTCTCACGCAAATGATTTTGAAACGGTTTATGGTTACATTTTGTTCAATGAAATATCTGCAATTTTGGAAACACTGACAACCATATTCTAAAATGGAAAGGTTCATTTCAGTGAGTTCACATTCTAGTATTTCGGTTTCTATAGAAACTCCAAAGAAATTTTCGCTTTATTTGTATTCACTGCATGTAAACAAAAACATTACTTTTTCTGTGATTAAGGGAATTAACACACATTTGACGCAACCTTGTCAATGTAAGCACTACTTTTTGTAAACGAATTGAAAATCCTACGAATTGTTGTGCAAGTGTAATTCGATAACTTCGAAAGAGAATTGTTTTCCAAATGGCTGAGTTTCATACAAAAATGCGCTATTTTTACAATAAAACATTTGATTCATTAGTATTTGCTTCCTTATAAAATACATATTCGTGATTCAAGCAACGATTGTGGCAATTTCTGCAGAAAAAACTGATACGTTATTCATGCAGATGTTCGCTAAGAGCGAAGCGTTTCTTGAAATATGCATTTGCGAATAATGAATAGAATCGAGAAGATCAGCGATCAAAATTTGAAAGAAACGTCATTTTTAATGAGCTTCCATAACTGAGTGAATGTTCACTGCGTCGCCTTTCAGGTTGTTTGAGTCAAAAAAAAGTCGGTAATAATTTCCGCAATTCTTTGTGAGCGATAAAGTTCTAAAAATGCAATGTTACGTAAGTGACCGTTGCACTCGTGTGTTTTGCAATCGATTGCACTTCACTTTACGCACAATTCTTCGAAAATAGTGTTTAATGACAAATGCTTCGAAAAGAAACGAGCTAAAAAGTGCATGTACACCATTGCATTCATTGCATTGCATTCGAGTTCAATTGATACTCATTCGAATTTGAATAAATTTAGTTTAAACTTTTAAACTACTTTTCCTACACGAATGTACTTGAAAATGGTATCTATCGCGTAATTACTTGCGAAATTACATTCGCTTTTTTAGCATTTCATGAATATTTCAACTGTGCTCCACTTTTTTACCTTTCATAAAAGAATTTCGGTTTTAAACAGAAACGCAAACAAAATGTGCTTTCTTTATACTATTTCACTATTTCGAGTTCTTTACATAACTCTTGATCTTTCGAAAATTAAAAAAGAAACACACAGAATTCACAAAATTCATTTACAACGCCTCATTTGATTTCAAATACGAATTACATTAAAAATTTAGTAATTGAATGTCGCAAACATTTTCGTTGAACTCGAATTTTATTGAAACAAAAATTTGCGAAGCGAAAAAGATAAGAACGAAAGCAGAGAACAATTCATAATTCATAAGTTGAAATGTTGCAATTATATATGCATCTGTGTACGTTCTATATTCAATATTTTCTCTTGCTTCACGAAATTTGCTTCGTTTCGTCGCTAGAAGCTTTTTCTTGAAAATAAGCCAAAAATTAACAGTTTTCTGGTGTATAATTTTGGGATGATTGAAATCCTCGTAGAATTCGCTTCGTAAGTACAGTCGATAAATATAAGTTTTGCATTCGATTTGATCGCATTTGCGATCGAGAAAAGTAAGAAAAGATAAAAGTAACATTTTCTTTACGAGCAAAACTGTACGTGTTTACAATTCATTCTGATATCGAAACTTTTGTAACTTAAAACACATACGGCTGTACTTTTCATTTTACTTTATAAAGCGCACATTTTTCATAACACGAATTAACATTTTTATGGTTTTGACATTCAATGTTTACTTCAATAGACACACGCACGCATTTTAATTGCGTATAAATTTTAAATCCTTTTTAAGTTACGAACTTTGTATGAGTTTTAATATAAAAAAACAGATTTTGTGTTTCGTTCAAACGAAAAATTGCTGAATAAATTAAATGAAAGTTAATTAAAAATTTAAGGCTTTGTTTTATTGGCATTTGTTTAAAATACTTTTTTGCTAATATAACTCGATTCAATTGTCGATTTTATTGTTTCATTGAATTATTGTATTGATAATTAAAATGTGTTTTTCTCAAATGTTTATCATTCTCGTTCATTCATATGATTGCAACAATTGCAGTGTAATTGCAAATGTTTCTTTTGTTCAATGTAGCAGTTGTTGCGAGATATTAATATTAATTGTTATTATATCTGAGAGAAATGAACAGCAGTTAATTACTTTCATTTAACTCATTTATTCAACATTCACGTTCACATTAATTAATTTCATTACTTTTGTAATTCCAGTTGTTCTCAAATTTCAAAACAAATGTATTTATTGATTTTCGTTTCGTTTCATCAAAATTAAACAGTAAAAAAACAACGATTGCAAAATATGTTTGTTGCTGATAGATATAAAAATTGCGCATAGAACAACAAGTTTCAAGCATTGTGAACGATAATAATAAAAGTGTATTCATTTCGAAACATGCATAAATATTGAATACAACGAATACGTAATAAATATTTAACCCAAAAACTATTTTCTTTACGAATTATTTTATATGGATTTTCATTGTTAACACAAAATAAGCAGTAATAATAATTTATAAGTAGTAATGAATCTTATTCCTACTATTCCAACAACACAACATTCATCATCGTTTCAATGATTGCGGTTCACTTTTTCTTACAAAAGCTTGCTTTTGCGAAATCCGTTTCTAATTTTGGTCGACCATTTCGCTAGTGATTTTATTTCATTTTGCAAATTTTGGATCTCGTCTAAAATGATCATTATGGATTTCTTGGATTATAGTGAAGGGTAAAAGAACAATTACGTCTTAAGATGTACGTTCAATAAAACAAACAAATTGCGACATTTTCTTTTTGCCAATACTGTATAACATATCCAATTCTCTGAAAGCTTATCAAATCTCCAACATCTGAGCACTTTTAGATAAACGAAATAATTCTTTTCTTATAATAATGGATAAGAATGGACGTCATTCAATATTCAAGTATTCAAAACGCATATTGCAAAACTTTTGTTCGTTCAAGTTTACGAGTTGTATGATGAGTATGCTCAGTGCGAAGGGAAATAATTGAAAATATAATATGTCGCAGTCGATTGGTAATGGATAATAATAGCATAACAAAATCAGCGTGACTTGAATCGAGTAAACATGATGTATTGAATAGTGTTATGAAACACGTACACATACGCGTTTGTACACAAAACGCTTATGTAAGTAATACGTTTACCGAATTGAATGTGTATTTTTGGAAGAACGTGTATTTAACAAATCATCCGAGTGAATTAAATTGCGAGTGTGAAGCTGCGAGTGCTAAAATCAGAAATCAATAGCGATGCATGGCGATGATTAATGCAGGCAACGAAAAAGATTACAAGCTAGATGTTCATGTGTCGTATCATTACTGCGTTCATTATTTGAAAAACGTTATTTTTATTATTCGATAAGTGATGCTTTTTAAATTCATCATTCGTTGAACACTCCAATTATCGAATGGCGACTTTTCGCTTTTGCTTCGTTTCCTATTTTGCCGAGTAATTATCATAATTATTATGCATCTCTAAAGTTGCAGCACTTTTTTGTGCTTTCAATTTATTCACCGCTGCGTTTCAGCAGCAAAATCGTTAAATAACAATAAATTCAATACGAATTCATCCGAAATCTGTTCAAATTGCAATCTTTTAAAAAGACAAAAGAATTTCTTTTCATTAAATACTTATTATCAGTGAAAGTGAAAATTTTTCAATGTCTATTTTTGGAAGCAAAGAAGAAGATTTCATTTACTTTCAAGTCAACACTGATTGGATTTCCAGTTTCAAGTTGTATTTATTTACAAAAATTGATTTTTCCCGAAAGCTTTGATCAACGCACTATATGCGAACAATTTTTCATCTTGTTGAGAACAAATTCAATTTCTTTTCAAGTAATTGGAAAGCAAATGTTTATTCGTTCGTTTTTGAGTATCCTTTTGAAAATTTTATCGAGAGCCTCATTTCATCTCGAATTCGCGATTTCTTAATGCGGTTATTAATATTTCGCTTTTCATCGTTACAAGCGGTATATCGGTTGCAATGTCTATTCATGCGACACACAATGGTATTGAATATTGAGAACAATAGTCTGTAAGATAAATACAAACAAAGCAGATGGATGAATAGAACACGAATCGTTGAGTAATGTTCACGTTTCGAGTTTCGACGATTACAGTTGAAACAAGGAATACAATTTATAACAAAAGGGAAGTCTGAGAAGTTCGGTGAACAATTTGTAATCAAAGATGACAATTGATAAATCAATGTCGACAATAATAGCCTTGCTTGCAACTGATATTAACCGCACAAAAACCTCTTCGGCGATTCATCAATGTTTCAAAAGATCAACTTTTTTATTCCATCTCAATAATTATGCAATCTCCGATAAAGCTTCCGCCGCACGTGTATTGTAAGCATATTTATGATTCATAAATTGTGAATTTTTTATTCCTATATCGATGATGATGATGAGATGCATAGCAAAAAATTTGTTCATTGTTTGCGGTTGTTTTTGTTCATTAAATAAGCATCTGAACTGGAAGTTGTAGATCAATAATACTTGAGCAAACAATATGTAATGTGAACAGTTTCTTTTTCTTGTAAATGTAATTTGCTTATGAATATAGCTTTAAGCTTTTAAAATACGACTGTTATCACAAATGCATGTACACGTACATGTGAATAATTAACAAGACAAGTGTTGAAATCGGAACTGAAAAATAGTTTCGAAACATTCCCGTTCCGAAAAAAGCTCAGAATTTCCCGAACCCGACAATTTTTAAAAAATAAATGAAACAGGAAGTTCCGAAGTCGAAACCTGATTTTCGGGAAATTTTGATATGTTGGTTCAGGAATTATTTTTCCCGATTTTTCGAAAAATCCCGATATTTTTAACACCGATTTCCAAAAAAATATCGGATACTCCCGAAAATCGGTTGTTTCCGAACAATTCGGAAATACCGAAATTTGAAAACCATTTCTCGTTCCCGCCCGAAGTATAAAAATTTTTCCCGATTCCGTTCCGATTTTGTTTATTTTCAAAATTTCAATTCCTGTTCCAGTCCGAAATTCAGAATTACCCGATTCCGATTCATTTTCCCGAAAATTTTTCGTTCCAATTGCAACATTAATCCAGACACTAGTTTGTACACTTGTGTTTTCAGTGGAGAGGTGTGTTTACATGATCAGTGCTTTTGAATCGAGTGAAATTTGCAGTATCCTTTGATGCATCTGTCATGTCTTAAATTGCAAAAATGAGAAACATAAAAATATGGTGACTTTGTTTTGTTGTATTCCAAATTAAACTGAAGGCAAATTACATGTTTATTCGATTGTTGTGGTTTACAATTAAAAATTTTGTTTCAGAAAAATGCAAATTTGAATTAATTTGATACGATTTTATAGATAAGGTATTTGGTTGTAACTGGAAATGTAATATGTGCTTTTAGTAAAGTGCTTGATGATAATAAAATTATGTTGGAGTACTTATTTGCAAAAATTAAATTAAGGTGAGCGCTTTAACAATAATCAATTATGAAAAGTGTCTAGTAGTTTGCACTGGATGCTGTACGAGTCGCTTTATTTCACTGCTTTGACGTCAGTAATTAATTTTAAGGGTCGAATTTATGGCACATTATGCGAATCCATAATATTTGTACACCTAAACATTTGTGTGCTTGAGGTCATTGATAAGTCCACAACACGCACTTAATGGTAAATTATGTATTGTTGTCTTTGTGTTTACCAGAAATAAACATGATTACGTTAATTTGTGAACATTTCGCTGAACAAATGAACGAATGAATCCTTTGAAAGCAATTTTCGGAGCATTCTGTGTATTGACGATACAAGTTTGAAAAGAATAAGAGAGAAGAAAGTGAAAGGCTCTTGCAGATTGAAATCGTCGTCGAAGAATTTAGCAGACGAATTCATTCGTAAATTAAGAGCGAATTGAATGGTATAACTTGAATCGCTTTTCGCGTCGTTCATTCTGGTAGTTCAACAGTCTATTTGTGAGACGCATTGAGTCGACGGAGAAATTTTCACTCTTTATGCAGTTTTGAAAGAAATGAAATCACATCAATGGTGAGCGACGCAAAAATGAGAAACGCTGTGCGAACATTACAAAATTGTGAATACGAATATTTTGATAACTCAATCAAATTGCATGTGGTGCGAAAACAAACAAAACGCATTTTCATTCTTGGTTATTTGATTTGCGAATTCATTGAAATTCGAAGCAAGATTTTAATAAACAGTGACTGATTTGAGTATCGCGGAGAAACTTGACAATAAGTGTCATTTCGCTTCAAACTTCTTACTTATTGCCATATTTTCTTAGCCTTTTAGGAGAATAAAAGTTATCGTGAAAAATAAGTTTTGCTTTTTGAAATAAAACAGCAAAAGTTTAGATGATTCGTTTTGATGCGTGAATATTGGTGTGTCTGTGATTGATGTACCGATGAATTTGTGTCCATTCTTTGTTTTCATTTCGAGACAACGAAACATGCTGAACGTGGTAATAAAAATGTCAGCACAAATATTTTTCACTCAAAATGAAAATTTATAAAAAGCATTTTTCGATGTCTGCAATATTCGTGAAATCGTAAAAAGTTCGACATTCGAACATTTTAAATAAGCAAACGAATAATAACAATTCTCTTTATTTAACTTTCGCGTCACATTTCAAAAAATTGTTCACAGTAACGACGAAACATTCATTCGAATTGCATGTTATGTTTTGCATTCAATTTCTATTGCACAACAAATCTGATACACAACGCAATCACGCTTTTTAGTGCTGTGGCGTGAACTTTGATATTATTGAACGAAAGCAATCACAAAGTGGACACAAAAGTTTGTTTGCCTTTGAATATCCATCACTTTCACTAAAATGTAATTAATCTCGAATAATAATTGCATCTCGCGACGTGCCTTGTTATTCTCTTCAAACAACTGTTTTCAGATTCACTCGCAGACAATGCATGCGAGAACAGTGAAAACAACGATTTCAAGTTAATGCAACTTCGCGTCCAACAAAGCACACGCCGCATATATGAATAGAAATGTGTGTTCTAAAGTCAGTATATGCTTGCAGGTCGCCCGGAAACGGATTCGCAATAAACCAGGAAATAAGATGAATGCAGTGCACGCCAAGCAAGATTTAAATCCGAAGAAAACATTTAACGGCAAATCCGTATCCGTTATTGAAACACCAAATACGGAGTCTGGACAGGAGAACACAGAGAACCTGGTATTAACTGAACGAAGTCAGTCTCCGAGACATCCAAATACAACTGCGGACACGTCTACTGATCCGTCGTTGCCAGCATGTGACTCAAACTTTAATAAAGCTTTTGAAAACGAAGCGATCAAAACGAAACGCAAAGAGACGAAAAAAGAACACAAAACCGCGAAGATTTTGGCAATTATCACCGGAATTTTTATTGGTAATTAAATTGTGCTGTTTGTTTACCGAAAACGTAACATATTGATTTTTAATCAACAGTTTGTTGGTTACCGTTCTTCATTAACGCTCTAATAATGCCTTTCTGTCATTCGTGTCAAAGCGAGATAACGTCGAGTATTTTCCTGTGGTTGGGATATGTAAATTCGTTGTTAAATCCAGTCATTTATACAATATTCAGTCCTGATTTTCGAAATGCGTTTCGAAAAATGTTTGGTATGCGTGTGACAAGAAGGTAGAAAACGATGTCACTTTAAATAATGTGTAACGTGTTTCAATTAAATCTCGAACATTAAAAGTGTTTGTTTCTCATCGAGTCTCTCGTTGATTTGCGTCGCTCTCGACGTTCAATTATGAAGGCGGAAAGTTGCTGCTTTTCAAAGAGCCTGCTGCAGTGGATTGCCGAATGAATGCAACACTCAACACTTGGCATCAATAGTGTGCGAACACAGTGGTCATTGAACACTCGCCAATATTCGCAAAGAACTTATTAAACGTCAGGCGCGTGTCAACGATTATCTCTGCGAATAATGTTCCTCCGGCTTTGTACAACTGTTGATGACATGCAATGTTGGTGACACACGTCCAATTACCAGCAAATTGATCTGTGCTCAAATAAGTTTTGTTTGCTTGACGTTTAATGCATTTATCATTCCAAGTAAAAAGTGCGACGAAAAGAGGAATTCTGCTTTCATTTATAGATACAAAAAAAAACGCGAATCACGACTTTCAGACAAAAAGTGTCCAAAGAAAACTGTTTTCCGACCGCAAATTAATTTCCAAATACAGATTCGTTTTTCAACATCATTTCATTTCATTGACATCACAACTTTTTCGCACACATTTCCTTTTTTTCATTTTTTTCTACTTCGAAGTTATTTGTTGGTTAAAGGCATTTGCAGAAATTAATGATATTTATTTTCAGTAAAAATGCGTGCAAGTAAATTATGTAACTGCAACTCGCAATTTGCTCGAAATTACAGGTGATTGAGAAGATCTGCTGCAGCAACTGAATTTTGATCATTACAATGATGTGCAAAAGCAGAAGAAATGTGTGCACAGAAAACAGTTTGTCGCATTAAATTAAATGAAAACGTAAGAAGGAAATAAAAACAAGGCAAAAAAGTTTTCTAAATGTGTGTGTGCTTGCAACATTCACCACATATTTCTTTGCGTTGCAATTGCGTTATTCGTTTTTATTACTTTTATTCATTTCCCTCAAACTTGCCGAACATGAAAATAGTGCAACATTGTTTTTTGTTGCTGCAACCTCTAAACATTTTCAAAGAAGCGAATTCGACTACAATTTCCAATTTATTCGGTTTTATATTTATATTTTCGAATTGTGTGTGTACATCAAAATGGAATTGAAAACTTTCACTCAAAAAACTATTTCACATGGTTAGATAACAAAGACAACGGGATATTAACCAAACTTCTTCAAAATTCTCTTCAAATTTGTTTGTTCCTATTATAATGATTCAAAATGATGAAATTTTTAAAGGTTACCGTCGGCTATATTTATCTCATTGAAAATTAATGAAAACTTGATATTTACGAAATTCAATACTCGGCTCATAAAACTTGTATTGCATACATAATGTAATTTGGTTTTTTGATAAACAATTTTCTAAACACAAAGCAACAGTGATTTTGAATTGCATTCGCTGTCGATTCAAACATGGATTGCAAGTGATTCGAAACAAAATGGAATGAATTCGATCGTTTATCGATAATATTTAAATGTGAAACGGAAAATGTTTTTATGAAAGAATAAATCAAAGAGAGAAATGACAGGAAAATATCTCTGTGGGACAATAGCAAGTTGCATTGCAATTCTCAAAGTTGTGCACCAAAAAATCTTTTACTATTTTCGCTTCCAGGAAAGATTTGTATCATTCATCAACTACGTTTTACTTTCAAAACAAAACGGCAGTTTCATATTTTTCAACTGTGCACGAGCAACACTCTCTTGTCTGCTTGAATGGTTCGTTATGAACTGTTTTTAAATTCATTCCTTTTAATTTTCTACCACTTTCTTACAAATCTTAAGTCTTGCGTTAAAATCCGTTTGATTAATGGAAAATAAATGGAGCAATCATATCAACACAATAGTATTACATAACAATTGTTGTTCATCTCAAAGATTTATTTATTACAAATGAAATTTGAGTTTTATTCACATGTTTCTCTACAACATGTAATAATGCTTTGAACAGTATGAAAATTTGATAAAAGACAGAAATTGAATAGAATTGTAATTTCACTTGAGCTTCGAAAAGAGTGAATGCGATGCACAGTGATCGACGCAATGAAACACGTCGATCACTTCTTCCATACACGTTTCTTTTGTCTCTTTTTTGCCTTTAACTCTTTCATCGCATTTCTCCAATCTTTCCACATACTTGTGGCAACGGTAGCGTTTGCATTCTTCTCGAAGTGAACTTTGAGGATCGACAGTATCATCGGAAGCTTTTTCTTTCTTTGCATTGGGTACCTTCTCTTTAGCATCATCGGGCGCTTTCTCTTGCTTCTCATTGGGTTCCTGCTTTTTAGCATCATCGGGCGCCTTCTCTTGCTTCTCATCGGCTGCTTTCTCGTTCTTCTCATCGGGCTCTTTCTCTTTCGCATCTTCGGCTGTTTTCGCATTCGTATCTTCGAGCGCTTTATCTGTAGTCGACATCTTTTTCAAATAATTTCGAATCTCGAAACTTTGCAACAAAATTTTGCAACATGCAAAGGGACGTTTACAGCATTTCTTCGCATGAAGTGAAGCCATTGCATAAAACTCTCAAAATGTAAAATTAACAAATTTGCATATCTTGTTATTAAGTTTGTATTTATGAACTTCTTTCAACCAATACAACCATCACATAAAACGATTTGTATGTGCTGCATATTTGATGTAGAAAGTTGGAATTTTCATGTTTTAAAGAAAATTAAAATTGGAAACTTCAAGATTTTCTGTCATCAATTGGCTTGTCTAAGCGTTGACAGAATTTCAAAGCAAAAAGTACTTTTCAATGAAAAAAGAAAAAGGAAATTGTAGCCCGATTTGAAAAGAAACCAAAAGTGTGCGCATTTGGAAGCTTTCGTTAAAATTGCAGAGTCGCCCTCTTTTAAAGTACAACCGAAAGTAAACATGAAACTTCTCGTTTCTAGAGCAACGGTACACAGAAAGCATGCCTTTGACTGAACTGATATCCTCGTTGGGTAATAATCCGTACTTTGGTGCCGGCTTTGGCTTAGCTGGACTCGGTTTAGGGCTTGCATCACTCAGAAGCTTAGCTGGAGTTGCTACAATTGTCTTTCGAAGACAGTGTATGATAACGCTGGAAGTAACTTGCCGCGACAAGAGTTACTTTTGGCTTTTGCAATATTTAACGAGAAATGCTCGTAACACTCAGCATCTTTCCGTCGAAACACAGTTCAACCAATTGGAAAGTGGAAAAATTGAAACTCGCTTTAACTTTGTTCCAGCAGTTGGTACTCATTTGGTTAAGTTTAGAAATTATTGGATAAAAGTAGAACGAAACAGAGAACAGTCAATGATCGATCTGAGTACAGGAATGCCTTATGAAACTGTAACTTTGACAACTTTAGGAAGAAATCGGAAATTATTTTTTGATCTGTTAGATGAAGGTAAACTTAAACTTATTTGAAATGAAATTCATTGTGTCAAACTTCGAAGCCCGTTGCGAAGAATTAGCGAAACACGAAGGAAAAATAATCACTTATGTTCCTGTTGGAAGTGAATGGAGAAAGTTTGGACATCCAAAAAGTCGAAGACCGGTAGATTCTGTCATTTTGGATGATGGTGTTTCGGAAAGAATAATTAAAGACATCAATGAATTCAACAGTTTATCTTCGTGGTATTCAGAACGAGGTTTACCGTACAGAAGAGGTTACCTTTTATACGGCCCTCCAGGCTGCGGAAAGACCAGCTACATCACAGCTTTGGCCGGTGAATTACAGTACAGTGTTTGTGTTTTGAATTTAAGTGATCGCAGTTTGTCGGACGATAGACTCATTCATTTAATGAGTGAAGCGCCAACACAATCTCTCATTCTTTTAGAAGACATCGATCAGGCGCTTGCTCCACAAGAAGAATCTGCAAAAATTAAAGCTAAATATGAAGGACTTAGTAGAGTGACTTTTAGCGGTCTAACAAATATGCTCGACGGCGCTGTATCAACAGAAGGTAGAATTATTTTCATGACAACAAATTATTTGGAAAGGTTAGATCAGGCGTTGATTCGTCCAGGAAGAGTAGACGTTCTTGAATATATTGGACACGCTTCCGACCACCAATTATCTTCTGCGTTTAATAGATTCTATCCTCAACATAAGTCATTGTCTAGTTTATTTGTAGAAAAAGTGAGACTGTCGAACAAACCTGTGTCTATGGCAATGGTGCAAGGTTTGTTTTTACGATTCAAATATGAACCTTCAGAATTATTGAAAAACATTGAATTACTTTGGAGACACTAACAGTTTATATACACCCAAATATTTCCTCGACACTGATTATGAAACAACTTCACTTTTAAAAGTTGAGCCATGGTTTTTGGAAAACTTTGAAAGAAAAATCGTGAGACGCAATGAGTGTTCCCAGACTTCATAGTTTTAAAGGAATATGTATTTTTACATATTTTAATGTGTTAACGGTACAAGTAAATGTCAAAAATTTTCTAATAATCAATTGTTGATGATAAAAACTCTATTATATAGTAAATAGTACATTCGTAAATTTATTCAGCAGCTTTTGTCTTGACATCTTTTTCCTTTTCCTTATTATCAGTTGCGTTTTTAATATTGGCCACAGTTTCATTTTCCTCGTCCTCAACAACTTTGCCTATAATTAACCGAAAATTGCTTTCTTAATTCGTCCGAGAATAGATGAACTGGCTTCACTCTCTTGGTTACTATCCTCTTTCGCAGCATATTTTTCAGTGCCTGCAGAGTAACCAAGAAAGTTTAAAGCCAATTTGGTTCGCATGCAGACAAAACATACCTTGTGACGTTTGCACAATTCCGTTAATAGTTCCTGCGGTGTCATCTTCTGTCTCAGCATAAGCCAAAATCAATGCTTTTTGTTTATTTGAAAGACGCCTTTTAATAAAGTGTAAGTATATTGAAATCTAAAAATAAACTTACTGTGGTATTTTGATTCTAAAATTAACATAGTGGTCTCCTTGTCCGTAACTATTTACTCTTTTTAAACCTTTGCCAGCCAAACGCATCCTGGTGTGCGACGATGTACCAGGCGGTACTTTAATAGTTAAGTCTTCATTTACTCCTTGGATTCTAATAGTTCCACCTAATATTGCTTGCGATAAAGATATCGCCGCATCAGTGTGAACATCGGCTCCATCGCGTTTAAAGTAATCACTTTTCGCTACTTTGAAAGTAATAAACAGTTCTTTGTTTCCAATTTGCATTCGCAAAGTTTGTCCGTCTTCAACTCCAGGTGGAACAGGTACCTCTGCCGTTTTTTGTTGCACTGTAGTGCCTTTGCCTTCACACTTGACACATGGATATTTAATATACACTCGCGTTCCGTGACACATTCGACATGTTGACCTCATAACAAAAGGGCCGGTACTTATTGTTTCCATTCCACTTCCATTGCAGTAATGACAGCGAGTAGGTTTGTATCCAGGTTCACATTTGCTGCCTTGGCAAATCGGACAAGAATCAAGTACATTAACGCTAACGTTCTTTGTACAACCACGTGCAGCTTCCTTAAACGTAAGATTTAACATAACTTCGGTCGCAGCACCAAAACCAAAATTTGACTCCGCAAAATCGAAATCTTGTTTTCCAAATCTATCAAAACCAAAATTGCCAAATATTTTTCTGAAGAGTTCTTCTGGGTCAACTGTTGAGTGAAATCCTTGAAAGCCCGAAGCTCCAGTGCTTCCAAATTGCGGACCACCAGCGGAACCAAAGTCGTCGTATTGTCTTCGTTTTGATTCATCGCTAAGCACTTCATATGCTTCTGATACTTCTTGAAATTTTCTGGCTGCCTCTGGATCACCTTTGTTTGTGTCCGGATGATACTTCTTTGCCAACTGGTAATATGCCTTTTTAATATCTTTTTGACTAGAATTTCGAGTTATTCCTAAAATTTCGTAATAATCTCTTTTCAAACATTTTGCACTTGTCCGAAAGTGTCTATGTTCATTCAGTAATACTCTATTCACTTGACACAAAGGATAATTTTTTCCACTTTTATCCGAGAAGAAAACCAAACATTGATTCAGTGAACATAAATGACGACGACTTAATGAACGCAATAAATGGCTACCAACCAATGCCATTACATTCAAACTTGACGAATTCGTAGTCACCGAGAGCATTATAATGACTCAAATGTTGTTAATGAGGCTTTAACTTGCCAATTGTTAACTGCGCTGCATCGAAAGGTCTAGAAACGTGAGTTTCCCGACTACTTCACATGAACAGCATGTCCTCAAAAATGCGGGGATTATCTGTTTATTGCAATCAGTTCCTTAATGACGTTTAACTTAAACGGTTTAAGCAAGAGAACGCCGACCTAACTGTGTCCCTTCTTCAGTTCACTCTTACTGTTTAACAAAACACACAACAATTGTCGCGAAAAGACGATGAACAACTGAATAACAAATTTTTGAAATCAGATTCGAGTGAGACAAAAGAACAGATTGTATATTAGTGAGCGAAAAGGAAACTTGAGAAAAACAGTGAATAACTATTGCAGGCACATCGAATTAAGACCCTCACTTATGTACTCACTTGTGTAGTTATTTATTGTTTTTCTCAAGGTCCCGTTTCGCTCACTAATACACACTAATCTGTTCTTTTTTCTCACTCGAATCTGTTTTCAAAAATTTTGTTCAGTTGTTAATCGTCTTTTCGCGACAATTGTATGTTTTTTTAAAGAGTAAGAGTGAACTGAAGAAGGGACACAGTTACATCCCGAAAAGTTTCACACTATTGCTGAGTGCACTGTCACTCAACTTAATCAATTGTATAAATTCGCAATGGATATCAAATTCAAAAAAAGAGAGCGCCGAGTTGGAGGAATACTTTCTGACAAAACGGTTGGAATGGAGGTCATACCTGGGAAATTAATATCAGCTGCTCAATTTTCATTCCATATGAAAGGAGTACGAAAGGAATGTACCGTTTTGGCGTTACAAAATCACGATACAAATTTTACAATTAATGAAATTTAATTTAAACGACAACAATAAAATTGTATAAAAAGTCTATTTTCAATATCACAGTTGAAATAAAGCAACAACTAGAAATGGAAATGTATGTTTATGAACATGAATATTCATATTTATGCTTTGACTTTATTCTTGAAATCGTTTTTGACTAGTTTGTTACCCGAAGAATACTTCACACTAGCATTTGAATTGACGCTGTTCACCTTCTCCGCTTTTGAGTTACTCATTATGTTTCGAGTCGATGAATCAAATAACGTGAAGTCCGAATCAGAATTCTCGGAGTCTGCTGAGAAGTTGATTTTCTTTTCTAAATTTCTGGGAGCACCCATTTCTAAATTATTAACCACATCGAAATCGTTTAAATCACTACTTTCAGCATCGTTGCAACTATTTTGTAATAATGTGTAACGATGAGAATTTGCCGGTCTTCTGTTACGATGACGACGATACTTTCGAAACTTAGGACCCTTTAGTTTGCACGACGGTCTTTTTGTAAGAAAACAAACGATACTCCAGAACAGGATACAGATGAGAACAATCGATGTGAATGCGATTATGATGACATACAGAATGCTCCAATCTGAAACAAAAATTGATTAACGCAACGTCAAAATCACAACTTTTATGTACTATGAACTACACAAGTTGTACACAACAGCAAAATTTATAAGTCGATAAGTTGATGTGGGTGCGTAGGAAGTAAAAAGAAAATAATTTACCGCAGTTGCTCTCTTTGTCTCCAAAATAAACACGAAAAACATCTTCCATCCAAAATGCTTCACAAACGCAAC
>NCKV01000438.1:0-17897 GCA_003675905.2 Leptotrombidium deliense
AAATGACTCGAGGAGGAATTGCATCACTATTGTGAAACGAGTGGTTGTATTTCAAATGTAGTGGACAAAATTCGCGAATAGTCCCTTTAATGTATGCACGTGTCGAGATTTGACAAAAGTGAAACGTGAAAATGTCTTTTTGCACTCTGTTTCGAGAGTTTGTTACAAATCTCAGCGAAGAAAACATTGCCAATGAACTTTTATTCAAAGACAGTAAGGCTTTTATTTGTGCACTTGAATTGATCGATAGTGAAAGAAACTGCGATGAGAAAACATGTCTGAAGCTACTTTCGGTGATTGACTCATTTATCACAAGAAACAATAAAGAAATGGCACTTTGCAGTGAACACTTATCAATCATTAAATTGGCGATGAAAATATGTTTGCAAAGCAACGTTTCGAAACCAACCATTTTTGAAGAACTGTTTTTGAAAATTTCTTCAAAGTTCTTCAAGCTTGAAATGGCTTCAATTTTCATTTCGTATTCGTCAAATGTAGAGCTTATTGAAAGTGGTGTTAAATTTCTTTTTTCATGTATATTTGATACTTTGAATGATGAGAGTATTGAAACTCGAGATTCACATGTTGCAAACACATTATTCGATTGCATTCGCGTACTTAATTCAAAGAAATTTGAATATTTATTAATGCCTCAGGCAGAACTGTTTTTTGAAAAAGTTACGCAAACATCCGATTTAAATAGAGAAAAACTTTTAAATATCATTTCTTGTTTAATGTCATCAGAAGTTGACAGTTTTGATAAATTTATTTTAAATAGTGTACTTAACTCGAGTTTATTGAGAAATTTATTACTGGACTGTTTATGTTTCAAAACTAGTGGAATAATTCGCAAAAAAGCTCGCTTTTGCGCGCTTAAAGTGAATTTAATAAATCTCGATGTTTGGTTGCTTCTCGAAACACTTGAAGAGAAACAGCGACACTTAATTGAACCGTTGTTGTCGACAAAGTTAAACTTGGACACAATTAAAATGTCGAATGAAAAGGACCGAAGTTTGTTAGAAGTAGTCGTAGAAAGGATGTTGTGTCATGATAACAAACACATTCGAAGATATGCGTTCTCTTTTATTTCTAACACAGTTTTCAACTCAGAAACTATAATTAGTCGCTCTTTTTTGGAGAACACATGTATTTATCACTTACAAGACAATGCAATTTATAATGCAGATGAATCTGTGTTTTCGATGAAGTTTTTGCTTTTACTATCGCTTCGACAGGTTTTAGAAAGTTTGGTGAGATTGCAAGGAAACTTAAGTCCAATTGCGATTTATCACATCCTGAAGCAAATGAGTGAAGATGAATCAAAAGTGTCAGAAGAGCAAATTGATCAGACTGTTGTCAAAAAACTAATGCTTATTATTTTTGATATTTGTGCTGATGTTTGTGTGAGAGCAGCCATTCAAGTTTTGTTGGTTAAAGCAGTTGCAAAGAGATGTCCAGAGTATTTGATTGACGTACTGTTGTTTGTGAAAGGAAGCGATATCAATTTATCGTTGTGTTTGGACGCGAGCACTTTAAATGCAAGTATGGTGCGAATTGATAAGTATTTGGATGAGAATTGCGAGGAAAATGTGAAAGTAATCGCTCGCTTCTTCGGTATAAGGTATGAAATGTGTCGCAATGAAACCATTTTGAGAGAGATTAATGAAGCTTTGAAGAGAATAAAAGAGTGTATGATTGAAGTATTCTTTTCGGAAATACTTCAAGTCGTAATGCATGTTGATATTCAACTGTGGAACGTCGTTAGAAAGCAGATGCTATCATCAGATACGTTAACATTCGCCGGAATTTTGAGTAAAAAGAGTTTAGACGAAGACGTGAAACAGGAATTGATTGCCTTTTTGAGAACGAAATTGAAGCTGGAAAAGATTTCGTGGGATTATATGGCTGTGATTTGTGAGTTACTAAAAAATACAGAATGCGTAGAAGTTTGCAAAACGTTGTGCGACACAATCGATTTCTGGTTGTCTTTGAATAGAACTTTACAATGCTTTAAAGAAGAGTGTTTTTGGATTTGTCTCATCTTTTACAGCACATACAAACCTCGAGTGACTTGTTCCCAAATGTTGTGTCGTTTCGAACTCATTTCGGAAAATGAGTGTCGCGATATCAGCAAAGTCAAAGATGCGCTGCTCTCCCTGATCGCCATAGTACCGATTACATTCAACCGTTATTTAATCACATTTTATGGTTTAATGCTTCGCAACGAATTACTAGCTAATAATTGCGCTGCTATTTCTGAAAATAGTGACAATCAGCCAATTAGTCGTTTGTTTTGTTCGCTGTGCAAGCAATTGTTTTCAGCTTGTTTAGAGTTGAAGAAAAACGAATATTGCAGAGAAACATTTCAGCGTTTCATCATTGACTTCGCTTTTCGCGAAGAATTGTTTGCTAACGAATCGAATGAATTGAATTTGGAATGCGATCAGCAGTACAATAAATTACAGCTATTAGATATCCAAGATATTTCGGCGTCGTTAATTCGCCATTTGAGCTCTGTTATTTGTAAGAACATTGAACGTGTGCAATTAGACTCGCATTCGCATCTTATTTTTAATGCATTGATCGATGGAATAACATTCACTCGCTTCTCAATCACTCAAATTGATTTGATTTCGAAAGAAATCGGAGAACAATCGAATATTAGCAACTGTTTGCTTGTATCGAATCCATTTAACTTTCATCACAAAACTCGACTCTCTGTTCTCGCACAACTCTCGAATTTGAATCGATACGAAATGATTGCTCGTGTGACACACTTATTGATGGAAAAAGAAAGCAAACTTGTGCAAGAGACGAAGTACTCATTTTTAAATTCAAGCCTTCATCGCACGCAAACCAAAATATGGCAGTTTCATTTTTTAATTTTGCAAACAATACTTAACAGCAGTTCGCAATTGTATGGATGCAAGAGGAACGAATGGGCAACGTTAATGTTCTCTTACGCTACAGATTGCCTCATAAATCAACAAAAAAGCCAAATGTCGGTCCAAATTCTTCAACAGTTAATCGTAATTCAGCTATTGCTGAACGAGAAAACGTCACACTTCGTTTGGCCGCTTTTCTGTGAGATTCTGCAATTCGATTCTGAACAGCAACTTTTCGATGAAACTTACAAAAATAAGTTACATTCTTCCAGGATTGGCTCTCTCGCTCCATTTTTGTCAATTGTTTATCATTTGATTGACAAAAAGCCGCAACTCAAGTTCTTTCCTATAAGCTGCTTATTGAGTTGTCAACATTACAAGGTTCGCCTTTTGTCTCATTTAGTTCTGCAAAAAGCAACTTCACTGATCGATATAATCTGCAAAAGTTACAAGTTTTTAATTCCTCCGGTTCCCCGTGGAAGTGCAAATGTTAACAAAAACTTGACCAAAATGAGAAACGATTGGTTTTATAGTGCTTTTGATCCTGAAAACGACTTAACACTCGAATTCGTGCTTCACTATCTGCCTAAATTAACGCACTGTTGTGAAGAAGATGTGATTCCATTGAAGCTAATACATTCTAGCAACTTTAGTGCCGCAATAAACGTTTCAAACGAAAAAAGTAAATTGAAAGGAGCTGCCCGTAGTGCTTTGCGAGAAAAATTTGTCGAAGAAACGAAAAGTGACGTTTTTGTTGAAAACGGCAAAGAAGTGTTCCAGAAAAAGTATAGTGTGTCTGAAATGTGTTTTCGTGCTAATAGCGAGGCCAACGAAGAAGGACTGATTGTGTGCGCTACTCTTCTAGACAGAGCTCCGAATCTCGGAGGTCTTTGTCGAACGTGCGAAGTATTCGGTGTGCGAAAACTTGTCATAGGCAACGCTTCAGTTCTCGACGACAAAGATTTTGTTCAGTTGAGTGTTAGTTCACAAAAATGGGTGAGCATTGAAGAAGTAAAGAAAAACGAACTTTCATCGTACTTAACAAGTATGAGACGCGATCACGGATACACTTTGATTGCTGTAGAACAAACCACTGGCAGTAAATCGATGAATCAATACCAATTTCCCAGGAAAAGTCTGATTATTTTGGGGTAAGTTTGTGTGAGAATTGTATGGTTTTAACGCAAATATATTTATCGATGAGCAGCAATGAAAAGGAAGGACTTCCAGTTGAGTACTTGCATCAAGTGAATGAATGCGTCGAAATACCTCAGAGCGGCTTGATTCGATCGCTTAATGTGCACGTCACAGGAGCGATCATTATTTGGGAATATTACAAGCAAATGATGGAGAGATACGATTTATACTAAAAGTTCGCAAGCATTTATGCGAAAAGAAAAAAGTTGATGTATTCTCGAACGACGCTTTTTACGAAGAAAACTTTGTTTCGAAACAACCGTCGAAAGTCCGTTAGCAGTAAAATATTTTCTCAAATATAGTTAATGTTGCAATTATTGCCTTTCTATCGCGACCAAGTTTGCGTTTTATTCAAAAAAGAGTAACGACGACATGAATATAAAGCTGGTTATAACCCCGATGTTGTAAATTGCAAATGTGACGATTTTATTTTCTGTGTCATTTTGCTTCATATTTGGTAACTGAAAGCGAAAACATCATTAAAATATGTTTGTTTTGTGTTTAAAATAAATGACTGACTTTGAAACACATAAAAAGATAAAATTAAATGTGACGAATGAACGATGAACAGCCTTGTGTAACAAAGGCTGAAACGTCGTCACATGCAAAGTAATGTTTTAAAGAGTAAGAAAATGATTTCATAAGCAATTTGTCGGATATTGGAATTAAAAAGTAATACTTGCCACTTCTGTCATTGCGATGTATACAAAAATACCGATGGTAATCGATAGCATTACATTTTGAGTCGTTGTATCCGTGAAAATCAATAAGCTTCCGTAAAGACCAATGAATGCAGTAAAGGATGTCGCCAAATTAATGATCGTAGCCTTTTCGGTAGGCACACCACTCGCCAAGAGAAGCGTGAAATCACCTGTAAATCGATTGAATTCGGTCAGACGTGTATTTCAGAAAACGGTAACAAAAACCCATTTTATGTGCGAATTCGTGGATCGCAATTGCGAGAGATGTCAAAACACCGTCTTTAACAGTTTCACTAAAAGCTATTGAAATGGCGACTCCATCGCAAATATTGTGTATTACGTCGCCGATCGTTACCAGCCACGCGAATGCACTCAAACCGAGTATCTGTGGACCAAGTTTTTGTTCTGAGATCAATTCAATAACATTTTACGTGAGTTTATAGGAATGAACGAACAGTGAATACGAACCGTGTTCGTGTGAATGCGATTTAGCTACTGTCGAACTTACGCAATCGTGACTATGATTCAATCTCTAAATTCAAATGAATACCGTTAAGCTTCCACAAATATTAGCTTACTGTGTGTTCAGAATTGAAAATTATATCCAGCGTTGCCTGTAAAATGTATATTACGTAAATTGTAATCAGAATAGTGTAAAAGATGTAATATTTTTCTCTAACTCTACGTTTGTGAGCAGTATAATCTTGTGTCTCATTCATTTTTTGCTT
Organism: Leptotrombidium deliense; assembly: GCA_003675905.2. Lineage (NCBI taxonomy): Eukaryota > Metazoa > Arthropoda > Arachnida > Trombidiformes > Trombiculidae > Leptotrombidium > Leptotrombidium deliense. The sequence continues at coordinate 5,512 of NCKV01000438.1, forward strand.
TTCATTACTTGTCTCGTTGTTAAATACAATTTCAGGTAAAAGGTGCAAAAAGGAATCGCACATGAGTGATGAGAACGCGAGACCTGTGAAAAATACGGTCAAATAGTGTCTTTGTTTCTCAGAGGAGACGATAGAAAAGAAACAAACTCCAAGCGAAGAGCTGAACGCAACCATCAGTGTTGCGATCGAAGAATAAACGTACTCTAAAAAATCGTTACATTCAATCTCAAGTCTCAGTTTCTTTGATTAAATTTTTTATACTTTCAACAGTATTCATTTCACATTCACTTCGCTGTCGTTTCCATAAAAATCTAAAAATTTGCTTCTTTCTTTCGTTCGTAAATTAATTTTTTCTCGAATCACAATTATTCAATGAGCGTGTTCCAAATTCGATTCAATCTTTTGTAATAATCACGAGCAACGACTGAAGAGATAACACTTCACATCAAGTATTGTTATTACAGTTGCGATATTTTCTTTAATTGATTGTCTTATTCGATGAACAATCACTTGAATCTCTACTCGATGTCAGTCTTCATTTGTGTACTTCGATATTTGCAATCATGTCGTTGCGAACGTTGAGCACATCGAATTTAAAATTTAAATTTTCGTTGAAAAAACAAAAACGATCAGCAACGCTGTCGTAATGAATGTGATGCAGTTGCAGCTTCGTTTAATGGATGCTGTCTTCGAGTTGTACAGCAATTTTTTCGTTTTATCCTAAAAAGACAATTGAACTGAACTGCGAAAGCAATGAAGTAAACCCACAGTTTAAATAAAGAGAACCATTTATGTGCAATGCGTTTGTGTGTGTGTGTTTTCATCTTATTCGTTGAATGTGTTGCGAAAAAAACTCTTAAAACTTCAAACTTCATTAAAACGCACAAAACTTTGCACATTCGTTAAAAGTGATGTTCGCAAGATATCAAGTTTCACAAAATTTATTATTTTTCTCAAAAATTAGCCTTTAAATTAATGAAAAGTGAAATAGTAGTGAACAAAAAGCTTTTGTTGCAAAGCATAAATGGATACACAAAAAATTATTAAATAATTACTTCACTTTTATTATTAAAATTTAATTTAACTTGAAATTAACTTTTAAACAATTATTATTAAACAATAAATCATAAGTGAATTTTGATTAAATTTAAAGAAAAAATTCGACATTGAGCTTAGCGAAGCAAATAAAAATGTGATATCGTTCAGCGTTCGTTAGATTTGTGCTGAAAAAGAAAAATGTTCACCGTTTTCTTTGTTCTCAGTCGTCTCGAGTGAATAGTTTAATTCAAAGATAATAAAACATATCAATGAGAAGCTGAAAGGCGAGTGAAGCATCGTTCAATGATTCGAATCCAGTGAGCAGCGAGTAAATGCAATGCAAGGCAACGTTGTCCACTGAAATAAGAATTAATCGGATCACGGCGATGCATGCATTTCGTTCGCATTTCTTGCACAATCTGTGAATTGTGCATGCATTGCTTAAACTGAAAACCTTTACAACCAATTTCACTACGAAAGCACATTTATATTCATTTTTAATGCAATGAATGCGTACGTAAGAAAAGTTGAAAAGAAGTTTTCATGTAAAACAGTGAAAATAAATCTTTCGTAATGAACGTCGTGTAATGTGCGATGCAAGAAAACGCCTTCAAATCGATGCAAGCAAATCTCGTCGATACATAAAATATTTTGCTTATTCTGCACTTATCGTGATAAAAGAATCCATTTTTTGCATTCTCCAAACAAGTGTTTGCAAAAAAAGTAGAAAACCGTTTTCCGAGTACGAACAAGAGAAGAAGGGCAGCAGCATTAAATTGCAGCGAAAAATATAACGTCGCAGCACTGCGAATGAATGCGTTCGTGAAATTTGCTTACTTTTAAGTAACAAAAACAATAGTGCGTCAATTGAATTGAAGATAACTTTTGAAAAGTGCACAAAAAGTGCATTCATTTCGTGAAATGACTTTTGAATGAATTCGAAACGATGAGTTCACAGCAACGTACGTTTCCGAGTCGAGCATAATGAAAAACATGAATTACATTTTTCGTTATTACATCGTTAAATATTTGCTCAAATATCCATTTTTAATTCATATGTTTTGACGTTTCATAAAAGTTTAATTTTCATTGCACATTCGTTGCTTCTATTTTTGTTTTTATTTCTTTTTTGAATATTTAACACGATGTGTAATAAAACTACTGTTCACGTTCGTCAGTTTCCGTTTATTAAACGTTTATTTCTTGTGAACCAAAGAACAGAAGGAATGTTTGCAATGTAAGTAATTCGAAAACGAATTCACAGGCAACAACACGACCATTTTGTTCATCACTCTATCATTTAATAATTCAAAAATAATTACTTATTCAACGCGCTGTGTGATGCATCACCATTAACTGCGTTTTCAGCAACAATTACAGTCTAACAGTCTACATGTGAACGTATACATTTCACCGCCAACAAATTCCTTTGTTTGGCTTTTTAACCTAAACGTCCGAGTGATGTGACACAAACACAAGTTCAATATCCGATTATTTCTGCGTTGGTGTTTTTGAATACTTTTTTCGATTGAAATTTAAATCAGATGAACTTGACAACTGAACTTGTGAGAAGTAGAAAAATAAGAGTTGAGATGTCGTTTAATGATCATCATTGCTTATCGCAATAAATTCTTTGTGGCTCACGATGAGAAACATTACAATAATACTTTGGCAAATTATTAGGAAATTAAAACACAACGGATGCTATGTTTGAGATGAGATAAATGTGGAAAATCGGATCACTTCCCCAATTGCGTTCACTTGGGTTGTCGTGCATAGTTAACATTGAAAACATTGCGTGCACTGTTCTTCAACAAAAATACCACAAGAAAAGACCGCAAGCAATTCACCGCACGGAAATTAATGCGGCACGAATATTCCACTCCATAAAGAAGGTAATATTTCCAGCGTTACATATACATGTACTGCTGCTATGTTTTTGAAGGACAATTTGTTACTTGAGATGTTTTCATTCACAAACATTAAAATTGTGTTCAGTGAATGTAACAACGGGTGATGAGAGATTAATTTTAAAATCACTTGCAAACTTTTCCAATGACGCTTAATGAAAATATGCTTGTTGTGAAATTTCAATGATGCGTTCATACTAGAATGTAACTTCCAAGGTTTCGATAACAATCCGAGAAAAAACTGTTCAACAACGCGATTACAAATCGTAATGTGTTTAAAGTTAAAAACAACATTTGTTTCTCTTCAATAATCAGCGTAATAAATGTTTGCGAATTCAATATTAATTACACTGGAATATTATTAGCGCAACGCTTCTTTGATTTTGATAACGACTTAATTCACTGTTGCATAAATTCGACGGAAAAAAGTGAAATTATTTTTTAATTGCACTTCACATTTGAAGTCAAAATTTCAATGTTGAAATGATTTCCTTGAGATACAAATCCTGTTTCTTCACTTTTGTATCATAAATATAAGAATATGAGTCCGATTTATTCACAGATTAATTACACAAGAAATCACACTTTCAATTCATTTTTATTGTCTGCATATTCACATTATTTTTACACTTTATACACTTTATTTTGTATTTCGAGTTTTACAAGAAATGCGATGTCGACTGCAATGCATTCTGCATCGTTTGCAAAGCAATAAATCAAGAAAACGGCAGAGGATTAGAGAGCGAGAAAGCAAAATTGGTAAATTCGTAAACTCATTGTCTGAGAACTTCACTTTCACTGACGACGAAAGAGATGTGAATCTTTTTGTTTAATTACAAGTAAGACTGTTTAGCAAAGTTGCATTCACATGTTTCCTTCTATCTTTCATTAATTACGGTACATAATTCACTTAATTATAATGCATTCTAAATACACTTAAAATGTGTGCTCACACTTTTATGTTGAAAAAGAATTTTGAAAAGCTTTTAAATTGAATCTGAATTTGAAAATTAAATAAACGTGTGAACGTTCGCTATTCGCTGCATAATTACGTGCTTCTTTTCACATTTGATGAGCACAAAGAATTATACATCGTAAAAATTAAATTCGAAGACTATTTTCTTTGAAATTAGATTGGACAACAATTCGTGTGCCTAGTTTACAGGTTCATCATTTTTCTTTCTCAACAAGAGATGAACTGCTTTCCAAATTGAATATAGTTTGATTTGTGGTCCAACAGATCGCTGTGAACGCAATATCAGTGTTTGTTTATTGCGTTTCGATTCTCATGAATTATTAAAAATAATCGCAAATAAATAATGCTTTCAGAAAGTATATTGAATTGAATTCGCGATACTGTGTTGCGAACGGATGTAAAGCACAACCAAAATGAATACACGGCAATGAAGTTGATTGAAGTGTATTTTTGTAATAATTTGTATCGTTTCATGGGACGAATGAAGAAAGAGCAACAACTTCATTTTCCGTTACTGGTAACAATAAAGCATAAATCGTGCGGTTTAACATGTATTCGAATTTATATGAAGTCATGAACGGACATATTGCACTGAAAGTAACGCACAAAAGTTAACTGTTGTCCACAAACTTTTAAAGCTTCAATTACACGCGAATTGCATTGAGAACAATACTCGTAAACAGTTACACGATTGTGGAGCGTTTCACATTAAAATTTAAACATGATTTTTCGTGCGACAAAAATTTCGCAACTACGGTAACTTTACGATGAATGTTTGCTGCAATTTATGTTTTAATAACTTTCAGAACACTCGCAATGTTGTTAATGTGTTAGGTCGTCGAGCAAGTCTACGAGGTTCGTAATTCATTTATAATAACACCGTTGGGAATATAAGAAGAACAAAAACAACATTGTTCAATGAGTCTTGTACAGAAGTAAACTTGTATTTTATTAATATTTATCGGAAATAGCAGTTTGGAAACAAAGAGTTCACGGATGCTTGCATATCACACACTCTGAAACAATGAATAACAGTCAAGGCGAATTCGATTGAAAAAGCAATATATATATTAATAAATTATTGAAATTGATTTGCATACGATATTTACATTGCATATAGCTCCGAAATAAATAAACAATCGCAAGATGTGTATGTGCTTGCACAGGTCACACTAATATACACATTGAAAGTGAACAAAAAGAAAACGAACTCAATGTCAGTAAATAAATGCAGCCAATGTTTTAATACATATTGATTGAATGAATGAATGACTTTTGCGGTTACTTGCATTGCACAAGTAGAAAATAGAAAAAGAGTGCACAATATTAATTGTTGTCAAAAGCATTCGTGTTTCATTCTTATGAAAATTGTGAGTCCGAAAGTTGCCGTTACTTTCTTATTCTTCTCAACTTCTGAATACATAAAATGCAGTCATTAATCGTGAAACGTTTCTTGTAAATGCAATTTCGTTTGAATGTTGGTGGAAAACAATAGATTCCTATTTTCTCCAAAATAAGTAATAAACAAACAAACAAACGTTGAAAACACTCGAAAACATTTCATCGATTGTGAGCGTTAACTGTTATTTTAAAATTGTGGCACAACTGCGATAAAGTGCCGTTATTCAGTAAAATTACTTTAATTGTAAATATTGTAAAATGCGAATTACGGTGTGTCTCACTGTTTATTATTGTTAATTTGACCTCAAATCGTGTTAAGATTACATCAAAAAGTGAACTCTGCAATTGAGTTCTGAGAAGTTAGATGTGCAGTAATTGCATGAACACAATGCGACTCTTTCATTGTTTGCTCTTAATTAAGGTGTAAGATTCGAGAGATGAATGCATTTTATTTTCAATGAACTTATTGTGCATTCGTCGTATTCATTGAGTGACATTTGTGTAACACGATCGACGTTGAATGCAGAACATTGATCGCAGCTTTTCATACCTACGGTTCTCAGCGAGTGTCTGTCCGATTGAATACAACTGTTAAAAAAGTGGAGACTCAGAAATCGAGTTCAGAGTAATTGTCGCTGCGATTTGTTGCACACATTGCAAACAAGAATCGAAGGAGAAGAGAAAAAGTTTACAGAGACCAGGAATGGCAGAGTTGTCCTGCGCGTAAATGTGTGTGTATTGATCTCTACGAGCAAAATTGATCACGAATAGAATATGGTTGTGCGGAGGACTCATTCTTTGATGCAAAGCAGCAGAAAGTTCTCCTCAAGAAGATGGTTGATCTCGGAGGCTATGTTATCGTTTTGGTTGAACAAAAAGGCAAAATTAAACTATTTGGTGAGTCTTCATTCATTTTGCTCTATTTCCTTGTTGTCCGTGTTCACGTTTGGAAAGACGAGTAACCATCGTGAACATATCTTTACTTACCGATCGTTGTTCGTTAAACATAGAGAATACGCATGTATAGCATGTTTGACCAGTGTTACATCTTTTCTCTACTTTAGTTCCTTTTAATTCCTAATTTGCGATCTTTATTGTCGCACAAACCAATTGCTTCTCGTTTCTGTTTTAATTGTATCTTGTTTTCTAGTAAACTCAGTTGTATGCATCCATTTCTTAAAGTCGCTCCATTACCAATTTCCTCGCACTATTTTAGCGCAATTTTGTTCATTTACTTCCATTAGAACGAGAAAAGGTTTCTGTGAGAAGAACGTTTTTGTTTCGATGGACCCTGTTTGGGAAAAAATCAAGCAAACATTCATTACAATGCAACGAAACATATGAATGTTGCGCAATTCTTTCAATGTTTTCATTTTTAAGGATCGGCGGCAGAAAGGAACGATTGCGACGAAATTTTAGAAATAAATGGCAAAAATTTGGAAAATGCTACTCATCAGCAGATCATTCAACACGTTCATCAGGTTTGTTCGCAAATTCTTTTGCATTTCAATCGTTCAGTGAAATTGTGATTGTTACATTTCCGCATCGAGAACATGAATTCACGTCCACTGTTCCATTATGCTCCTGCTGTTATTCAATACATCGCATATTTCACGGACAATTGTATTCAACTGCATTTCGCAAAAATTACGTCCACTAATACACACTGTGTTCATTCGCTCGTCACATCGATGAATATGAATGCAGGCGAACGTTGTCCTCCATTTAATTCGTTACCCTTTTTGAAATGTGATGCAAACTGCGCTTTCATTGATAAAATAAGTGTGATGCACACAAATCTTATCATTTATTGTGCATTGCGTTGTTTTCCAAGATTATCGAAAAAGAATCACCAGTCAATGCAAAAGTGTGTCTTCTTGTCTAAACATGTCACTGAATTGCAGGTTAACTGCGGCACTCAATTGCAATGTTAAATGAAACGTTTGTAGTAAATCGCTCGCAGCGAAAGAAACGCAATGCGGACACCTGTCCGATATTCGAAAGGACGTGTTTCCGGTTTTAGTACGCGTTGCGCGCAAACGAATGGCCCCCTTTTCCAGCTCGAATTGAACTGAGTGATTTGCTGTTCTCGGCGATTGCAAATGAAGCCGCGATGCAATGCTACACACAATTCACTGCGAACGAAGGTTGTCGCTGGTTTTCTGATGTTTTGTGTGAAATGTGTTGTGTTCGCAAGCATTTCGCAAAGCAGTGCAGTTGTCTACTCGTCGAGAACACTCTTCGAAAGCAGTGAACAGTGAAGCTACGCGAACGGCGAATAACACCTGCGCACTGCGCGACGGCTTCTTTGCAACAGCGAACTTGTATTGTTTTCTATTTTATGTTTTGTGTTTCAAATTCATTTAAACGCAGACTTGTGCGGTTCGCGATTTTTGAGTGAAACTGTACAATATATGTTCCCGTTTGTCGTGCGAATTGTTCCCAAAGTGCGGACTGTGTGTTTCGAACGCGCAGCGAACACCTATGAACTGCAACCTGTTAACGTTGACGAACCCTGCTTTACCTGTAACACACAAAAAACATTCTTTTCAATCTTTTCTAACCGCTTTTCGTGAGTGTGAGTGTACGAAGTGTTCGTCATACGCATAGGTCACATCTGATAAAATTGTGTATATTTCAGTGCATAAGAACTCGAACCATTTGTTTGAGGGTCAAACGAAGAACCACTGGAAAATTGGGTGAGTCCGATACTGTCCATTGTGTGCGTTATGTTTATGTTATGTGTTCATTACACTCTTAAAAACGTTGAACGAATAATAAGTATTTACATTATTGTCGAAGTATGTCACGACTTGAGTCTGCTTTCTTTGGCTTCTTTGCGTTACTTCGATTTCGTCGCAAAGATTACTCGAGAAGAGTTCTCAAACAGATAGTGAAGACGAGTTTCGCAAAGGTTACCTGATGTTATGTTTGCAAGTAACAATTATTCGGTTGGGTGTGTATTTCTCGTGAGATAAACGACGGCTTGTGGGCTGTCTCGCGAACTGCACTCCAATTGCAGACCACTTTCGTTCTCATCCATGTTTCGTTTTTGCGAGCAGTGCAGGTTTCGATAGTATTCTCGAAGTGTAGTGTACTTTAACGGCAGATATTTAACCTGAATCACAGTTCGTGACTCCTAAAATAAAACATACTCGCCTTAGCGAACTGTATTTGCGATTTTGTTTGAATTGTGATCGAAAACAGCTGCAATTAAAAATGAGAATAGTTTTTAAAGTTTGCATGTAAAGCAGTGTTGTTCGTTCTCTGCGTGCTACGAGTGAACTTAGAAAAATTTCGACGAAGATTGTCGGTAATTGGATGTTATTGAATTACCAGCAATAGACTCATCTTTGGTGGACGCTTTTGTAATCGGATCCCGAGCCCGAGAACACTTGCAACACATCGCTAAGGATTCAAATATAACGCCGCGGGATATCGCTCAACTGTCTCGCATACTTAGTTGAGTAGCAGTCGCGTTGTGTTTGACCAGTTCAGTAATGATCGCCTGTTGATTTACAGGTGAAACTGAGACCAGCAGTCGAGTGACTACCAAAGCAGTTGTGCAATGTAATAGTCGAGAGCCGGAAAGTTCGCAAGAAAAAGCCAAGTCATCGTCTGAAGAAATTGTTGACACTAATCGTAAGAAGGAAGCTTTAGAAGGGGACGGTTCCTCCAAAAGCGAATTCGAAGAGCGACGTGTTCAGAGAAGTGATTCTGGAGAAGGCGTTATTGAGTATTATGAATTAAGCGACGAAAACATGGAATTAGTTGAATTAAACACCCGTAACTTAACTTCGAGTAGACAGAAATCTCAACACCGCGAACTGCCAGTTGACGTCCCAGAATCGTTCGTCGCAGTTGTCAAACAAACTCCACGTTACCCGCCTCCTCCTCCACCACCACAACCCGAACCAAAACCTAGCGCATCACCCCTTGAACCCGAAAAGCTTAAAAAGTACAATGAAGAAGTGAATCGAAAGAAAGCTGAAGAAGAGTTTTTAAGATCGAGTCTCCGAGGGAGTAAAAAGTTACAACAATTAGAGCAGCAAAGTGAAATTAAGGAAGAAGAAAAGTCTCCTCAACTACATGCCATTGATAACGACGCGTTTGTTGCTGATGAAGAAATCTCAGAGGACAATAAAGGTGTGCTTTTCATTTGTCACGTAATTTGACCACAATATGCTGGTTCTATTTTAGTTCTTCCGCTGCCTGATTTAAATTTAGTGCTGAAACGTATTGTTCAGCAGCTCAATGGGGATGCAAATGAGTTAATCACCAAATCAACCTTAGATAAATTAGTTGCCATTTATACAAGCGTTATGCAGCAAAAACAACGTAAACATTCCATGCCTTCCATGTCGATCGCAGCTTCGGATTTAGTTCAAGAAATTATTATTTTATTACAAGAAGAGGTAATTACAACATTGACTATTTTTGATTTACACTATATCGCCTCTTCATTAGTCTTCAATAAGCAGTGAAGCTGCAGAACTTTTGGAAATTCTAACGAGATTTGAACTAGAAGGACTCTGTTATGCTTTTGATCGAATTTTAAATTCTGAAGGTGAATTTAGTACAACAGAACTGGTCACGTCCACAGAGACGCACAATGGTAAAATAGATTATTTTGCACTGTTTTCATTTTTCTCATTAGGAAAACAAGAACCTGAAGTTATTAACGTTGATGTAGATTCATCGGTCCGCGTGGTGAGAATCGAGAAATCATCGTGCGAACCTTTAGGAGCAACTGTCCGCAACGAACCGAACGGCAGCGTGATTATTGGGCGAATAGTGAAAGGTGGTGCAGCAGAAAAGTCAGGTCTGCTGCATGAAGGAGATGAAGTATTAGAAGTAAATGGTATTGAAATGAAGGGAAGAAACGTGAATCAAGTTTGTGATCTTTTGGCTGAGATGACAGGTTTGCTTTCATTTTCTTTTAAACTCTTAAACGAACGTGAATCTGTATTGTAGGAACATTAACGTTTGTGATCGCAGTGCGTGATATTGGTAAAGGTGAACAAAGAGATCAACAAGTGATGCATTTGAAAGCTTTGTTCGATTACGATCCCGACGATGATTTATACATTCCTTGCCGTGAATTAGGCATTTGTTTTTCAAAAAGTTAGTTTAACGATATTAACGAATTGTTGCTAAAAATACATTTTTAGGTGATATTCTTCACGTGATCGACCAATCTGATACGAACTGGTGGCAAGCTTATCGCGAAGGAGAACACGATCAATCACTTGCCGGTCTCATTCCATCGATTCAATTTCAGTTGCAGTGAGTGTTGACAAAACGCCCTATTCTTTCGTATTTACAATTATTTTATTGTGTAGACGTGAGGCAATGAAACAAACCATTTTAAGCGATAAAAATACGGCAGCTATGAACTATAAAAACCGTAATCATAAGAAAACATCCGCGTCATCTATTTTGTTAAATTGCGGGAAAAGGTCTCATCACAGACGAAAGAAACGTAAAACACAAAGTAAATGATTTATATTGTGGTCATTTTTCTTCTGAAACTTCTATTATGTTTAGATTTATTTTCAACTCCGGATGAAATACTTACTTACGAAGAGGTTTGTCTCTACTATCCCCGTGCCAATATTAAAGTGAGTAAATACACTTGTTAAAGGATTGAAAATAATTGTCATGTAGCGTCCTATTGTTTTAATTGGTCCCACCAACATTGGTAGACACGAATTGAGGCAGCGATTGATGCAAGATACGGAACGCTTTGCTGCTGCTGTTCCGCACACATCGCGATCGAGACGAGAAGGCGAAATCGATGGAATTGATTACCATTTCATAACACGACAGCAGTTCGAACAGGATATTAAAGATGGTAATGCGTCTCTTTCTCTTACTTATGTTCATGGGCATTGTGTTTAATTTGCAGGGAAATTCGTCGAACATGGCGAATACGAAAAGAATTATTACGGAACCTCATTATTGGCAATCGAAGCTGTTGTTCAATCTGGAAAGATTTGTGTTTTGAATCTACACGTTCATTCGATTCCTATTCTTAGACAAGGTAACGCCGGTGAGTATCACAACTGTACAAAATTGTATTGATTTTTGTTGTTTTTTTCAGGTGCCAAATTGAAGCCGTACTTCGTATTTGTTGCCCCGCCGTCGCAGCTAGATAGACTAAACAAATTAATATCTACCACTTCCAGTGGGCAACACCAAGAAAGCAATAATGTATCACCAACTGACTTGCAGTCGATAATTGATGAAGCACGAGATATAGAGAATAGATATGGACACTATTTCGATATGATTTTGTCGATTACTGATATTGATCGAGCTTTTCAAGAACTTCTTCGCGAAATCAATGCCCTCGAAAGGGAACCTCAGTGGGTTCCAAGCGTTTGGGTTAAGTGATCAATCAGCTCCATTCGTCGATCATTCATTTTAAAATTAGCCATTCATCCGTTGTAATATGACGTTGAATTATAGCCATCTTTAATATTTAATAAAGTTTTTTAATGTTTATTATTTTTCAACAGTTTTCTGTGAGTTATTTCGTATAAGGTTAAAATATGCGGTTCAGAGTTTGCTTCAATTACGCACGCGGCAGCATTTATGAAGCTCCGATTAAATTGTCAACACCTCTAAGGATAAGACATACAGTCAACCATTGATCCTGATGTGTATTTCGATTGAAACATGTCAGAAAACTTACTTGACAAACAGCAACAACAAATCACATTGTACATTAAAACTTCTCGATTAGGGTAGGGACTTGCCGATTATGATCACCTCTATATTTTAGGACATATGTGTCCGCCCTAATCACTCCTATTGAAACTTACAACTTGTTACTGAAAACACATTTCTCAAGAGTGGACACTCTTGAGGACGTGGTCAGCAGAACCCAATTTCAATTTTAGCTTCTCTTAAAAATAGAGATGCTTTTCCTTCGGAAGAGTTGTTGCGTTTTGGTTTTGAGGTTTGACTACCTGGTCAATGATTGACAGAAGATAAGAAAGTCTTGCAAGTAACATTAGTACCCAGCTGTATACGGTACGGCAACCGAAAAGTTTGGT
>NCKV01000439.1:0-17882 GCA_003675905.2 Leptotrombidium deliense
CTGGTGTGCAACACTTAAGAAAAAGCACTTTTAAAAGAATGTTTCGTGCGGTCACACACCAAAAGAAGCTGCTGATATTCATTATTTTGCTGTTATCTTTGTTTTATGCGTTTGTTGTGTTATTTCAGTTTCGTTCAAATGAAAAAACAGTCCGTCGATTCTTTGACCAACGTTCGAAGGTTGCAAAAATTAATCCTGGAAACGAAGCGCGGAGTGGTTGTCGCCGTCCTAATTTAGATCCATTCGCACCGTCTGTAAAACGTTTTATTGAACACATGAAACCGGTTGAGTGCAGTGATGATCAAGATTGGGTTGTTGTGTCAAATTCAGTAGCAAAAATTAGCGATCATTTAAAAGATTCTAACATTGAATGCTCGTTAACTTATTTGATTCGCGTCGATGACGACACATCTGTAAAAGGAAAAGTGGTGACTTTATCATCAAATAACCCTGAAGTAACACTGGAGCATGACTTCTTTTGGGTCAAGTGCAGTGATGGTGAGTTTTATCAATTCCGTTATTTTACTAATTTCCTTTGTTCTTGCCTCAAGGATCACGGAGCTGGAGCAACATTATGGCTGGAATTCACCGAAATAATGAAATAGTAAAACGCGCAAAGAAAAGTTCCACTGAAAATTCTCAGAAACTCAATATTCTTATGTTTGGTTATGATTCCGTTGCAAGAATGCACTTCATTAGACAAATGCCGAAATCTTACAAATATTTGGTTGAAAAAATGAATGCCATTGTGCTGGAAACGTACAATATTGTTGGTGATGGCACCCCGCAAGCGTTAATTCCAATTTTGACAAGTTTTGCGGAACCAGAATTACCGGAAACACGGAAACGTATGGCAGGAGCAGTATATTGCAATGTTTATCCATTCATTTGGAAAAATTACACTGAAAAAGGATATGTAACTGCGTGGATGGAAGATGGAGGCAGTTATGGAACATTTTCCTACAGATTAAAAGGGTTTAAAGAGCCACCAACAGATCACTATGGCCGATCTTTTGATTTAGAAGCGCGAAAGTTGTACAGTAAACATAAACCGTATTGTTTTGGGTCGCAATCCAGACACCGAGTAATGACGAATTGGATGCATCAATTTTTTCAAGTTTACAATGACATTCCAAAATTCGGTTTTGCTTTTCACAGTGAATACAGTCACGATTCGTTTAATTTACTACAATTGGCAGACGATGAGCTGTTGCAATGGTTACAAGAATTGCAGAACGATGGAACCCTGGAAAATACGATTTTAATTGTCATGAGTGACCACGGAAACAGATTCGCATCAATTCGTGAAACGCAACAGGGAAAATTAGAAGAACGTCTTCCATATTTCTCGTTTGTTTTGCCGAAATGGTTCAAAGATAAGTTTCCTGTCGCGTTTGCAAATTTGCAGTTCAACGCAAAGGAACGTTTAATGACACCATTTGATTTGCACGCTACGTTCCTAACTGTTCTGAATAAGTTTAATCGCGGAGTCGATGTAACAAATGACAAGCACTATAGGGACACAGATAAACTACCACGAAGCATGAGTTTATTTGAAGAAATTCCTGAGTTTAGAGATTGTCAGAGAGCTGATATTGAAGCTCATTGGTGCACATGTCTTAGTTGGCAATCGGTGGATATCAGTGATTCTGTGGTGCAAAACGCTGCAAATACTATGGTAGAATACATAAACAGTCTAACAGACCCTGTTCGCGATTTATGCACACCTTTAACAGTGGATCGAATAACTAGAGCCGAACGAGCGCAGCCAAATAAGAATTTGCTCTCATTCAAACAAAGTAAAGATCACGATGGGTTTGTTCCTGATTTGACGGCAGATACAAAAGTATGTTCAGTTGAATGAAGATAAAGTGTGCACTTACATTCTTTATTCGCAGGTTTCCGACATCGTTTATCAGTTACAATTAGTTACAAGTCCTAGTCAAGGAATTTATGAAGCAACACTTCAATATAATACAGCCTTAAAGTCGTTTAAAGTGACGGAATCTCAAATTAGTCGTGTAAATATGTATGGAAACCAACCTCACTGCATATATCAGACACATCAGGGTTTACGAAAGTACTGTTACTGCAAACAACAGATTTAGTCAATTTTGGAGGTAGTATTGCTCACTGTCGTGTTCATCATCCATCCATCAGTGGTGATTTAATTATTTGTTGATTATTGCATTTACAATGTGCATGTAAATGTTTGATTGTGTATAAATTCATATAAAGTATTGCTAAAATTTAAGCAAAATGCACGTGAATTTGTTATTAAAAATAAATCGAAACGTTTGAGACACTAATTACTTTTTATTACTAAAAGTAAGAAAGTGAGCTGCTAAAGATTAAAGTTGTTGAGTATTAAGTGTTGCATTTCAGATGAAAATCGAAGTAAACTATCGTTTTCGTTGAGCACTGAATTTTCAAAATTTAAATAGAAAACTTATTGTTACACCGAAAATTACAATTATAAAACAATAAATAAGGATGCAAAAATAATTAAAATATAAAAAACATCAATTATATAATATAAAATAAAAACATTGAAAGTTTCAGTTGGAAATAAATAGGAAACAAAATTTCGGGAATAGCACCGTTATCGTTGCACTCAACTCGATGCGAAAAGTTGAGATTAAATTCATGAGAATCATTGAGAAGAGTAAATGTTAAGTAGTAAAGTGTAAAACCCTCATTACGACCGTAAAAACTTGAAAAGTTAAAGAAGAGTTTACGACAATTCGACATATCGAAGGAATAGTCAAAGATCACATTCTGTGCGATTAATTCGCAACTTCCATTTGTGGCCGTACTTCGGCTCCATTCGCATCCTTTTCTTCACTTGTTTTGGCTGTTTTATTATTAGTATTATTAATTTACTATTTCGAATTCACAACTAACCTTCAGTTGCATCCGTCTCATCTTTGGCTTTCTTGGCTTTTTTCTCTTTCGGTTTCTTAACGATTCCTTTCTCGATAAGACTATTTGCAGTGTCAATTATAGTCTTTTCAAGTTCTGTCGGAGTTATACCCAAAATTTCTTGCATCTTTTGAAAACGTAATATTCATTACACGTTGTTTGGTTTTCCTGTAACTCACCCTCTTATTCTCAAACTTATATTCACGTCCAAGTCTCGGAACGACTAATCGACACGTTTTATCCATAAGGCTGCTCATCCATACAAAAAAATTTGGAGCAACCATTGTTGGAATGTGGTATCCTTGCGGTTTGAATTCCTTCTGAAGAATAACTGCAATATCCTTCATCATCACACTCGAAGTGACAATCAAATGACGTTTTCCAGCAGCTTCAGGTACAGTCAGGGCTCGAATGTGAGCCAAAGCAACGTCGCGGACATCAGTAGCATTTACGCTAAGCTTTGCTACTGCAGGAACCGATCGATCCATAAGACGTTTCACCATTTCAACACTTGTTCCCATTTGATTCATATAAAGTGGTCCAAAAACCATTCCTGGATTTATAGCCACCAACTCGAACTTTTTTCCGTCTAAATTAAACCATTTACTTTAAGGTTGAATTAGATTGACTTAGTACCTGGAAGCTCTTTTACGTAATCCCAAGCCGCCTTTTCAGCCATTAGTTTACTCTTTGCATAAACATCCAGGTGAGGGTCTTCACCATTGGTCCAGTTTTCTTCGTTGAACGTTTTAGTTTCTTCATTTTCCTTAGGAATTGGTAACGACGAGTCTTTTAAATGTAACGAAATAAGCGACGCGGAAAGCAATACAAATCTGCATACCGTATACTGCGCAAATAGAACTTGTAATGACAACTCTTTTAACGGTTCCTGACTCGGCACAAGCTTTCAATACATTTACTGTTCCGTCAACGGCTGGCTTCAATAAGGAATCAGGGTTCGAAGGAATTGTATTCGGAAATGGAGACGCGACATGTATTACATACTTTGCATCTTTAACAGCTCTAAGAAATTGTAAAAATACAACGAAAACTTAGACAAAAGAAACTTACTCTTTCCAGGAATCTGCATTAATCAAATCAGCCTCGACGAGCTGCACTTCACTTTTTGAACCTGAGTACAGTTCTCTGAGCAGTTTCACCTTTTCTTCATCTTTGAGACTACGCACTGTAGACCTTACTTTGTAACCTTCTTCAAGCAGCTGCTTAATAATGTGCGATGCAATAAATCCTGAAGCCCCTGTCACCAACACAACTGACAGAAAAGCACCGTTACACGTAAAAGTAGCGATCGCAAACTCACCTGTGGTTTCCTTTTCGACAGACATTTTCAAGAATAACCTTCAAATACTGTTTCTTAATTAATGTGAAGCAGAAAAAGCAGAAATTCGGTCGGATTTTCGGCGATGCAACAATTACCGCATCGAAAGCATTGGAAACGCCTTTTCAGTCGGAGTTCACTCACCGCAAAACAATCGATGCAACGTCGACCGCAGGGACCGTCTCTCCGTTGACATCACTTTAAATGCAACAAATATGCGCTTCGCTTACTTGATTCGTTTAAAAACTTACGTACTTTTCAACGAGTAAATCTCGTTCATATTTTTTCAGTGATTTCAGTGGACAGAAAAAGTGAAAATTTTAATGTAAAATCTATTATTTGAAATATTGCTTTGCGAACCAGCAATATTTAATTCTGTGATCGAGAAATTACAGTTACAACTTTACACTTAACAATTCAGCGCGGAGCAAAAGCTGACTGCGATGAATGACTTTTTACTCCTTCCAGTTTCTCGAAGTGTTTCCTCGCATTCTTTATGTTTATCAGTGTAGCAGCGGAGGCTATAAAGTTACAATAATTTTTAAAATTGCGCACAGTAAACACAACACTTACGAATGGTGGAATCCGATATAATCACCATAACGTATGTATTTGGAGTGAAAATATCAATAAATGCAGCAAAACTAGAGTTTCTCACTTCCATACTCTGAAATTGAGCCGCTAATTTGCTACAACTGAGTTTGAACTGTTTGATTATATTTGACACTTTTTCAAATCGGTGAATGTCGCGGTGCGGTTTACGTTCGCAGTGACAAATAACAAGAAAAGTTGCTCTTTCGAAAAGCAAAACTTCATCTGCATCAATAATTTCTGTAAAGTGTTGCAGGTGCTTCTCTAGCTCTTGAACATTCGGAATTAATTTGTAAACAATTGCCGACCAGGCTTTGTACAAAGTTTCATCCCAAATGGATGTTTTGTAACATTTACAGTCCAGAGGTTTAGATAATTTGATCAAATCAGCTTCTCGCTCTTTGAATATCTGCGAAATATTTGATAAAATTTATGAATCATGAATTTATTTTAACGGACCATTTCTCTTTGGTCCTCTTCAACCAAATCCATTTTATGAATCAAACAAAATACTTTAGCCTCAGGAGAATTTTGGAGAATTGCTTCCAAACATGACTGATAATAATGCATATCTTTTTCCAACTCCCGTGACTCGACGTCAAATACATATATCAATACTTCAACATTTCTAAAAATATTGTCTCTTTGAGAAGCAAAATAATTTTCCATGAATGCTTCCTGTCCACCACAGTCCCAAAGATTCAACACTAAGTTACCCAAGAATCGCACGTGACTGTGTTCCACATCAATTGTCGCTCCAAGTCTTCGCGTATCTCGTGCGATGTAATTCGCAAATATGATAGATCTCATACTTGTCTTTCCAGAGCCACTTTTTCCCATCAAAAGCACCTGAATAGGCAGTCACATATCTTCCACTGTCTTTAACTACTCACCTTTTTCTTCATTTTCAATGTTTATACCGTAAAGTACACCTCTCAACTGTAGAAAAATATTACCGTCAACCGATGGCTGTCGTGTTTCTCTGAACAACACCCACAGCGACACCTGCAATCAACGCATATTTTGCGTCAGTAACGCATGAAGTATTCCGATGTTTCATCGGTGACGGATTTTAAAAGTTCATTTCTGAGTGAACAGAAGTGTTTATTCGTTGCATTTCCAATATTGCAGTTTATTTTAATGTGCCAACGATGAAAGCTTCCATATTGTTAGGCGTATTTGCAGCGATAACAGTGGTTACTGCGGAAAATGAGTCACAAAAAGTAAAACAAAAGGAAAAGCCGGAGTGGGCAAAAAAGGATCTCAGAGACTATAATGATGCGGATTTAGAGAGACTTTACGACCAGTGGGAAGAAAATGACGACGAACCATTAGAAAAGGATGAGTTACCAGAACACCGACGAGAATCACCTAAAATTGATCTTTCATCTGTAAACACAGCAGACCCGGAAAGTCTTCTGAAGATGTCGAAAAAAGGCAGAACTTTAATGACATTTGTAACTGTTTCTGGAAATCCAAGTCGTAAAGAAACGGAAGAAATAACCGCGTTATGGCAAACAGGTCTTATGAACAGTCACATAATTGCTGAGCGATATTTAGTAGATGACCACAGAGCAATATTCATGTTTAAAGACGGGTCTCAGGCTTGGGAGGCAAAAGATTTTCTCGTCGAACAGCCAAGAATGAAAGAAGTGATGATTGAGAATAAAGCGTATCCCGGCAAACATGTCTCTTCGAAACAAGAGTTGTGATCTTTTTGTATAAAAGTTGAATTAAATTGTAAAGATCGAATCGTGAAGAATAACATTTATAAAGCATTTTGTAAACGAAAAACTAATAATGAAGCATTGATTTGGCACCTTTTACTATGAAAGTAACCATAAACTCTGAAAGTCTCATCTATAATAGTAATAGAGTAACTATTCATAAACAAATTACTCACGACGGAGATTCGGCGGTCGCTTCTGTCCCACTGAGAACAGAAGAGGTTTCACATTCTTTCGTAACGATTCCGTTACTTCTGGTTTCAGTCTCTGCTCTTTCATTTGACTCTACTCTATTCTTTTGGCCATCACCTTCTTCTTCTACAGCATCTGCACATTCCTTTTCATCTTCTTTTCCATCTTTTTTCACGTAACTCTTATCACGTCTCGATTTTCGAAGTCTGAAAGTTTTGCGACTCTGAGCTTTTTGACGTTGCAAACGATGCTTTGGACGATCGCTATCATCGCAGTCCCCACTTCCAGACAACGAAATACTGGAACCGGCATCTACAAACAATAAGTGAGTAAACAAGTAGTAAACTTTTTATAAACCTAACCTGGAGACAGAGCCTCAGTACTCGTCATTTGACTACCCTCTTCTGCGTGGCTATTGTGGCGACTTCCGCGCATTTTATTATGTGTTGTTTTCCGAAATAAACGAGGCTCGGAAAATGATTGATTTTGCGTCTCATCTGCCTTCTTAGAATCTGAAAACAAACATCACTGAAGATTCAAAATAAACATGCATATGCTCACCTTTAGTGGCACCACTTTCTTCAATGTTGTACGGATAACTTGTTCGACGTTTAAACCTATCTAGAACTTTTCTTCCTCCTTCGCGCTCTGAAGGCAGTTTCACACTCAAACCTCGGATGGGAAATCGACCCTCGTGTTTAAAGCTGAGTCCTCTTAACAAAGTTGGCCTCTTTGGAGTTTCTTGATCAGTTTCTGTGACGGATGCATTCACTGCTTGAGTTGCACTCGACGGAGAAAGCGTAAATGATTTGGAAGCAGTTGCATGCAATGCCGAAGTAAATGCGTGGCTCAAGCGATGACCAACTCCTCCTAATGGACTCTTTCCTTTGTCTTCGGGACGCGACTTTCGATTGATAATATCTTCTTTTAGATTTTTAAGTTCAGTTAACAAGTAAACCAAGAGTTGTCCTTTACTTCTGCACGTGGGCATATTTTTTCCATCCAATTTGTCTTTTATTAATTGCTGATAATAATACTCCTGATCGTTATCGCATATTTTATGTAATAATTTATATCGAATTAACGGAAGTAAAAGCACAAACAATGAAGTTCGAAAAGTGACAACAAAGTCTATGAAGTTCCAAAGAGTCACACCACCCAAATTTTTGTTTGCCATTTCGCGAATACATCGAGCAATACGATACCAATCACTCATTAATTGTCGTTCAAAACAAACCATCATTATTTTGAGTCCAAGAAGCCCGATTTGATGCAGAGAACTTTGCAGGAACGTATTCGACAAAGTTGACGTATCACTCGCTTTTCCTCCACTTTTGGACACTGGAGGACTCAATGTATTTAAAATTACCGATAAAGTAAACGTAACATCACACATCCTCATTTTTGGAACATCTTTCAGTCCTCCGCTGATTCTGATGCACATTGGATAAATCATGTTTATTAAGTAGATTTCCGTTTTTTCAGTACTAGTGAACGCTCCTGCACAAATGACTTCGAGAGTCTGACTTTCTGGCATCTGTAATATTTGCATCGCAATTAGGCGGACCGCAACTGAGCAAAAACCAACAGGAGGAGAGTGACTGAGTGCTACGGTCCACGATTGAGCTGCCGACGAACTGTCACCGATCGGATTATTCGGATCACCAAGAATTATGTTTTGACAAATGCTTATCAACGATTTTAAATGAGGTAAATGGACAATATAAGGGTGCTTCACAAATGTAGAATACACTCCTTTCAATAAGCGTTTCGCTGCTTCCCAATCAGTTAGTCTTTTCATCGCCGTCTTTTTCGATATTTTGCTGAACATTTTGTCTAATCGACGCAATATCATAATTAGTGCAGGTCTCATAGCTTCTTGTCTCCATTCAGAGTTTGGCAA
This sequence comes from Leptotrombidium deliense, assembly GCA_003675905.2. Lineage (NCBI taxonomy): Eukaryota > Metazoa > Arthropoda > Arachnida > Trombidiformes > Trombiculidae > Leptotrombidium > Leptotrombidium deliense. The sequence goes on from NCKV01000439.1 coordinate 8,675, forward strand.
AACTTCATTCATGTATCGAACTAAACCACGACATGCCATTGTAGAAGGATCGTAAGGAGCAACTTTCAGTAAACTGTGAGCTATTTCAGCAAGTCTTAAGTGACTTTTAACATCCAACAGTTCATAAGAAGAACCTTTCTGATGCAAATCAGGCAATTTTTTGCTTAAATCTTGTAATCTAGCAGTGCTTCTAGTCAAAAACTCTGACACAACATTCAATATAGCATCTCTTGGTCTGCGGAATTCTAATCGAATAGCCTCAGTGTCTTCGTCGCCCGAATGCTGTTGCTTCGACCTCGTTGGATAATAACTTTCTCCCATAAATCTAAGATAATTATTAAGGTAATGAAACTAAATAAACACATACTTTGAGTGACTGTCATCATCAATTTCATACGGTGGAGAACATGCACCTTTCGAAGCATTTTTAATACTTGAACTTCTCAAATCAATCGCTCTTTGAGGGCCAGTGAAGTTTCTAAGAAGGTATTTATTAAGAATAATCGGCGAAATGTTAAACCACCAACATACCTTGTAAGTGCTTCACTATTGCTTATCATTGTTTTCATGCAAACTGACAAATTATGAATCATTTGTAATTCTGCGCGAGGACCGCCGGGAGTTTCCTTCTTCAAAGTTAACGTTTGCATGTGTTTCATAAAAAGAGGAAGACATGCTTCGAGGATAGTCAACATCTGTTCACCACGTTGAGACTCGGCAGCGTATGATATAACTGTTACACAGAGTGATATTGCATCCAAAATAGTTAATGTTTCTGGGTCCAATTGGTAACAGAAATCCAATGCTTTCAAAGGTTTTTCCGCATCGACGAGTTCAAGAATATCCAGAGGATCAACGATATATTGTGACATGGATTGAAGAAGTTGGAAAAAAGCTTTTGGTTGAACTTTACTCGCATCACCAAAGTTCGTGGTCGAATCCATGTCGAGTATTGGAGCAACACTACCAAACAACTAACACAAAGTCAAACTGTGGAAAAGTATGAATTATTAAATACCTGTAAAATAAACGGCTTCCTATGCATAACATAAAACTGTTTGCATACAAACTGAATAGTTCTGCAGACCAAACCATTTGTTTGATGATTGGAATATATGCGAAGCATAGTTGGCATTATCAGTAAGAATCCATTGGTGGAAAAAATATTCTTAAATTCGTGAGCGGTGTTTATCAATATTGCCATACAAAGTCGTAAAACGGATGCATCTTCACAATGTAAAATAAGAGTACCGTTGATGACGTTAAGAAATAAATGGATATCGGAAGACTGCGCGAAAAAACTTGACGTCACGTCAAGCATTCGCCCGATAAGTTTTGCCCAGACAATTTTATGAAGAGTATCCATTCCTAAAATTTCTTTACCCATCGAACCATGATATAAACTTAAATTGGCTTCCAAAGCTTTTCGAGGAAATGAAGGCAACTTCATTAACTCTTCGTGCAAAAAGAGTACTCGTTGAATTGCCAGGTACTGAGACTTCACAATTGATAAGCTCATTAAAACCTGAAAAGATATGTAATGAAACAAATTAACAATTTCATGATTAAACAACCTTTCCTAGTTCAACAAATTGTAAAGTGAAAGCTTGAGATTGCAGTCTACGAAAAGCTCTCTTTGGGTCCATTTTTACCAGTGATAACTGTGGGTACTGCGATCTTTTGAAAAAGTAGAAATCACGCACAAAAGCATTAAGGTTGTGCATTTGATCTAAGCATTAGATAATTAACTTTAATAACCAGATTAATAATACTAATCTTACTTGTTTTTGAATCAACGAGAAAATATTCGTTAATTTCATTTTCATCGATACTGAAATAATCCAAACTGTCTATCATGATTTGTGAAAACTGTGTGTCCTCATGAATTGGAAATTGTGATGGGATGCCACTAACATCAGGTCCATGAACAATTATTTTCTTTGTACTTGGAACATTTGCGGTTATCAGTAAAGTCGCATCACACTGTTCTTTTCGTAATACTTGTTTAAGATCTTTTAGAAATAATCCATGAACACTTGGTATCACAAGCCACAGAACTGATAACGTTGTGCCTATTAACTCTTGGCTGCCTTCAAGTGGGGTTCTAACATAAAACATAATAAATCCGATTAAATAATTATAAAGAGTGTATGCAGCTTGAGATGGAAGTCGAGGCATAAAACGTATTAATCTCCTAAGAATTTGAAAAATCACTTTTTGATTTTCTCGTGTCAACTTCTCAAATATGTGACGTAAAAACAGTGCAGTATCTTCAACCAAACAATGCCAAACAACTTTATACGCAACTTCATATACTGCACTTCCAGTGCTGCTCACTTCTAAATCATTCAACAAATTTATTATCGTGATTGATGCTGAACAAAGACTCGATGGGAAAATAGCTTGAGTGACGTGAATGTGATGTGTTGGTGGACGCTCTACTGGTTGATCTTCATCCAGTTCTTCATGCTCTTCAGCACGATGCAACGCAGGTTCGTAAGCAGCTTCATTCACAATAGGTACTGCAGATATTCGGTACACTTCCCTTTCTTCTCTGAGCTTATCTTCTTCATCCTGCAATGCTTTCTGAACAAGTTCAATCTGTTGCTTTCTTCTTGTTTTGGTTGCGGTAACGAAAGAACGTTGCACAGATTGTTCTTGGCTTATGGTTACTTCTTCAATTTTTGTTTTCACCTGTAGCATCCACGGAGGATCGACAACACTCTGATGCGCTAAAGCTATTTTCGGAGATGGGAGTGTGAATTCAATTGTCGGTGGAGGCACTTTAAAATTGAGGTAAGCGCCTTCTTCCATTCGTGGCCAGCACTGATATCTTGACTGCCAAATCACAAAAAACTTATTAATAGCTTTAATTCGCATGTTTGGGTCATTGTGCCGCAATTCCCGATTTAACAGTTCAGAAGCGAATTCTGGACACTTCACCGATGAAACAATAAACGCAACTGCAGCTGATAATGAAACATGTTGATCGGGTTCTAACATTAACTCCCATGAAACAGTAATCATTTCAGTGAAGTAATTAGTAGCTAACGTTAAAGCTCCTTTTGTGAACGCTGAAATGGGACTATGAAACAAACTATTCACTTGATTATTAATGTATTTCAACGTTGGACTTTCTTCTTTAATTTTAAAATCCTGTTTGTTTTTCGTTGCCTCCAAAAAATCTCTACGAATATCCGTAACAGTTCCAGGTGCAGCTTCCACATCAACATGAGCCAAGTACGGATTACTGCTATGATGTGTATAACCGTGGTCAACATGACGATCCGCTGTGTGACCAGCACTGGTTTTTCGTCTTAGTGGGGAAGATGGACCAGTCAAAATTTTCTTAAACCTCTTTTCTTTTTTCAAAGCATCTTCTTTTTCATCAACTACTTTTACAACACCATCACCTGTATAAAACACCTCTTCCTTGTAAACTTTTTTCACAGCCTTCACAAGTCGACTGCAAGACCTTAACTGCCTTCTGTAACAATTTGGCAAACAATAATTATGATGTGGACAATCATAATTCAACGTTTTCAACAAATTGGTGATAACTCTTAACCATGGAAATGATTTAACAATATCAGCATCATCGGCAGTGAAATTTTCACTCGGAGATTCAACTCCTTGTCCATCATCGGATAAGATTCCAGGTGATTCTTCGCCACTAATATCTGCTCTTTCACTTGTGTCACTTTTCTCAGATATTCCGCTAACTTTTCTACGGGACCGCAAACTGTCAGCGCGCCTCATTAAATTGTTTCCGCCACTTTCATCTTCTTCGTCCCCAACAACTGAAGAGCGACGTTTTTTCCTGTCATTCAGCTTTTTCAATTTAATACTTCTTCTCTTAAAGCTACCACTTCCATGACCACTTCCAGTAGCCCTTCTCAATAAATGCGGTCGAACATTACTGCCACCGCTTGCATTTGATTGAGAAAAACGTTTTCCAGACTTTTTATCATCCGAAACATTTTGATGTTCATCACCAGGAAGAGTAATTGTTGTGTTGCTGCTATGTTCCGAATTACCTTCACCTTCAGCTTCATGTAGAACGAAACTAATTCTGCGATCTCCGGGATGTGGGTGAACATGAGGTTCAGCAAGTGACATCAAACTATGAGCAGAAGCTTGACTAAACCCTAAACTACTCAAAGCCATACTCCAACGCCTGTTTGCTGTTATCGTTTTTGATTCATACGTCGGAAAAGGCTTTTCTCCTCTAACAAACGTTTTGGATGATCTTGTTGGAAGGTATTGATGGGTTTCCCTCAAGAAAGCAGTTATCTCCATCAAAAGTTGACATGCAGCCATTTTTAATGCATACGGACAATTTGATTCGGAAACATTGACATGAGCTTCATCCAAAAAGTCTTCTTCTTCATCTTCAGCTTTAAGTTGTTTCTTTTTTGAATCATCAATGTTTAGAATCACATTTCCATTGTTATTTATTTCATTGTGAAGTATAGTTTCGAGATGTGCACCAACAGCCTCAGCCCACTGATAAAACATTCTTCCAGCAGTACGGTGCATTGACTGAAAACTTTTCCCTCTAGTTTCCGAAGCAGTACCACTTTTCAATGGACCAGATGGTCTAAAGATGGGCAGATGTAATTTCATCCAAGAGGGCCAACGACCCCGATTGCAAGAATGGACGAAACTGGCGCACTCGAAGTAAAATGCGGCTCTTGCGACTACTGGTGCTTTAACGTTAAGAATGGCAGCTATTAGCGGAGGATCAGGCAATGAACCAGGAGCACATGCTTCTAATAAGAATGAAAATTTCAATAACCCGTTTCTAATAATGGGAAGCGGTACGATTCGACTTTCTTTGAAACAAATAACTTCGCCGTCTTTAAACGTTTGTTCAAAATCGTACGAATTTCTTCGGCTCAAATCAATTGGATCTTCGTAACTTCCTTGTTTACTTTTTGCTTTCCCAAATACAAATTTACTGAATTGGTCCTCCATTCGTTTTCTAGCTTTAAAAAATGTGAGACTGACATGACTCGAAGATTTGTGCCCAAGTTTAGGTGTTCTTGTTTGGAAGCTTGAACGACGCGATAATTTATCAGTACCAGGATAACTATCAGGTGGAAGTGGTGACGATGCATTATCACCAAATTGAAAAGTATCCGGATGTAAATTATCACCGTGGTGTTTACTTGGTTTATCTCCTTTCAACCAACTAACGAACTGAAACTTTGTCGATCCACCGAATTTGGTTGATTTTTGCTGCATAATTAGCCCAGGGTCATCATCGGTAATACTGAGTCGCGGAGATGCAGCTCTGTTGATACGAAGTAAAGCAGGAGTAGAATTATGGTTGGAACTCAATCCTCCACCAGAAGGAAGCCAATCCAGTGAACGTTCCTCCTCATAAATACTCTGATTACTTGGAGCTTTACGAATACTGAAATTAGTACTTTTCTTCTTAAAAAATGATTTTCTGTGAGAAACTTTTTCATTATCGTCTGTAACTAATGTAAATGGAGAAGCCATTGCAAATAAATTTCGAGGTTCCGAATCAACTTCCACTGTCTTCATAATTCGAACAGGCTGCTTTAAACGCTTGTGTGAGTAGTCCGCACTTTCGATAAGACCACTAAGCGCCACCTTTCTTAACGCACCACCATGATTAACTCTTACATAATTCAAAAGCTGTCTGATGTCACAGTAAAGAGACATGTTCTCTTGTGTCTTGATTTCTTTATGCATATTCATGACGCGTGAGACTAACGGACTGAGAATACAGTTTACAACGACACCTTCAATTCCTTTAGGTCCGACTTTTGCAAAGCCAGCACCAAAATTGTTCGCATAACCATTTTTGTGTTCACAATGCATTATGCTCTGACTTTTTAAAGACTTATTTTCTAGAGGAGATTCGACGCAAAAACCAAGAAAAGAATGGAAAATGTCGATTACTTCATGCAATGGTTTTCTATTCACCATTTCGTGAAAATATTTTGTGAATTGCGATTCATTTGCTTGATACACGTTCATCAAAACATCCTGGATATCTTCTCTAATGAAATTCGTATCCTTTCCCTCTTGTCCCTCATTGCAATGATGAGGACAGCTGAGATGTTTGTGAACTCTCATCACAGTGTCGACAAACAAATAATGAATGTTCATCTCCTCGAATTCTTTAAACTGATTTTTCTGCGATTTCATAGAAACGTCTTCTGGATTGCCGTAAATATCGATTGGGTCAGGAAACTGTTGCAATAGTCCAAGAGTGACTAAAGACTTTGTAACAGTCACAATTCCCTCACAAACACTAAACGAACAGACATTATCTCTTAAACTAACAGCATGGGCAGCTCTGAGTACAACCAACAAACTGATATTTCCGCTTTTGGTTATATAATGAAGTGAACCCAAAGCTTCAGGGTTTGTGTCTGCAAAATAGGTAATATTTGAATCCGTTTGACTTCGGGTTAGGAGTAATTGACGACATGCTGGATACACCAATTGTTGAGCATCATCCTTTGGACTGTCCGATGACTCTTGATTCAGAAAAAATTGCACAGACGCTTGAGGTGAGTGTTCCGTTATTGTGATTATAGGATACGGAAAACTGTGTGTATGTTGTGCAGCCTTTTTGGTTGGAGCACTATCTGAGACATCCAAATGCGTTGACTTTGGAGAAGATTCACGTGTGTTGCTGTACAAATCGAGCATCAAGTGCAACGATGGCATGCTTTTAACACGCGTCAATTCGGACTTCAACTTTGACCACTTTGATTTTTTTGGTGTTCCAGTTTCAATAAAACCTAAAGTTGAACTCGGTCTCGGATGTGGAGGAAGCAATTCATGAGATGAATAGATTCCAGATTTGCCCCACCGAGAACGTGAAGAAGATTTTTCTTTCTTTTCATACTCAATTTTTTCGATTGAGTTCCCCGGATCGTCATTAACCGACTCTTCGCCCTTTTTCAATCTTTTAGCCGATTTTGTAACCTCTTTTAAACTAAATTCACTCTGAATGCTTATACCACTAAATGATTTTCTTCGTAATTCTTGCATACTGGTTTGTCTACTGGGCAAATTGAACTCTGGTCCAAGAATGAAAATGTTTTCACCATCTAAATTTCTTGTAGTTTCATCGTTAGTTTTCTTCTTGTCGGAAACAGAAACAATAGGATCGCTCTTCTGAACTGGTAAAGATGTGCTCCGCGGTCTTTGAGTTTCAACGTTTGACATTTGTTCCTTGAAATCGTTCAGTCTGCAGGAAAAATAAAAAATATTTTCGACTAAAAAGTAAAATTCCTAACCTTTTGGCAACAAATTGAAGAGCCCAGATGACTCCTTCTTCTAACCACTGCGACGTGAACAAACAACGAATGACAGCAACATCTAAATGAGTGGCTAAAGTTGGATCACTAAGGATGGCACCTCTTCGTGCGTTTTCTCGCATTTCATTGGTTATAACGGACGAAACTTCTTCGGATTTAGCAGTCGTTGTAATAGTAGCGTTTGTTTTTGTCTCAGAGGAAGACGTTTGTGGCTGAGCAGGTAAAGCACTTGATTCAGTCGATACACCGACAGCCGTTTCTGTTTCGGTGTTTCCTGCGCACGTTTACAAGTTACAATTTGCTTCGTCTCAAGAAGACTCTAAACTAACAACCCATGCCAACGAAAGCAAACAATGAAAGCAAGAGCCAAGTCTCGAAAACAAAGCTAAATGAAAGTGACATCAATTAAAACAAGCATCAAATATTATTTTAATTTGCAATGTTAATTGAATAATCCAACTAACACGTACCATAATTGATAATGCAACTACACAACGCAAAATTTTCATTACAACAAAATTACAGCACAACATAAAAATAAATTCACAGAAATAAAATAAAATGTATAAACTAAAGAGTATGCATTCAAAATTCTCCGTTAAGAAACTTGTTCTAGTCATACCTTCTGTTTTTGACTGCAGCTTGCTTTCAAATCTTACAGCCTTTAAAATAGTGCGTTTTGGTTTAACTTTAGCTGTGAAACTGGGAATGCCAGGATGTCTGTGTTGAAAAAGTGAGTCCCATATTTTATAACCATTTTCTAATCGAAAGCTCGTCAAAAAATCGGTTTGTTTCAAATAGGAGATTAAAGGAGCAAACAGATAAATGAAAACTTCAATGGTAGTTATAGGCAAAAAATAGTGATCACTGTTTCTTTCGATGCCTTTTTCTTTTTCAGAATCTGCACATTCTTCCGATGCATCCAGAATAATCCAATGCAAAGTATACAACAATTTGGTTTCTGCAGCTCCCAATTTATCCATATTATTGTTCTTTCGATGATACAAAAGGGCGGCACAACAATGCATTACATGTGGCAATGCTGTTTGAATCATCTTCCATCTGTACAATAAGAATATCAAAATACAGCTGATCATAAATATAAACAATGACCTGCTTATTGATTTAATAGCTTCAGTTAAACTGGGAGATAAACCAAATTGAATATTCTGTACCAAAACTTTCTCGAACGACTTGCATGCCTCACGTTGTTCCATTGCCGTCGCATCCTGCAGTTTTCCGAACTTTGGGCGAATAAATGGACTGAAAGAGAATATTAGCGCAGTAGTAAATTGATATGCACAAACCTTGTTTGTCGCCAAAGGAACGTCTGAATCGGCAATGGAACACTTTCGTTCTCCTGCTCGTCATCATCGTCGTTCGCTCGCTTCGGCATTTTAAAAAAATTTATTATGAAAACATCGCAAACACTGGAACTGTGCACGTCTCTGCCAATCCTCAGCAATTGGCGACTTTTGCAAAAGGGACGTTCACTTTATTTACACTTGTCAAACACGTGTTTTGCAGCAATGGATGCGACTTTTCAAACATCGATTAATTCTGGCCTAAAGTCAGCCGCTTTTTCCCTCAATTTTCAGGTTAATCTTGCAAAGCATTTATTTCATTATTTACGATCAACTTACTAGCAGACAAACAAAGACAGTGAGAGCTTTAGAAATGTTGTTAAAAATAATTTGACGATCTCTAAAACAAGGTATGCATAATTTGCGTAAAAATATTACTATTCTAGGATTGTTTCAGGAAGCAAGGATTACTTGCTTTAATGACATATGTGGATGATTGTTCAGATGCTGTGTTTATTGAAGATTCCTCTCTTTGGTTTCAAAGCGCAGTGGATTTTTTAGCGGTTTGTTGTGGCTCGCTCGCGATTAGTGTTAAAT
>NCKV01000440.1:0-17872 GCA_003675905.2 Leptotrombidium deliense
TGAAGAGAACGCAATCGTCGTCGTATCGATGCGTTCTGTACATGTTATATATACGTATGTGTGTGTGTGTGTGTGTATGTGTTGTTGCCTTACACTGTTTAAAGTAACTGTTCTACAGTTCTGTTTCGTCAGTGAGAGTGCATTGCATCGCATCGGCATTGACTACTATATAACCGTTTGTGTAGTACCGAAATATATTGCACACACACCGAAGTAGTAAGGTTGTGTGCGTCTGTTGTGACAAGGCAACAAACATCGCTGCTTTTTGCTTTCACTTTTTAAAGGGCGTAGCCTTTTAAAAACAAATTTAAAGAACATTTCTTAAATTCTCAAGTAATTTTCCTAACATTCAATTCAATTCAGTTCTCACCGCAATGAGTTCAACGCCGACAAGGTTTGTTCTGCTCTTTTATATTTTCACTTTTTTCCTATTATATCATACTATACGCTGTGTATAATGAAATATTACTTTATCTGCCCTTGCAATCTCAAGTGTTTTGTCACTATTTCAGTCCCAGTCTCTTCTTCTGTTTTGAAATATTGCTGGCGATTAATTAAACATGATTTTTATCACATTTTCGCAATTGTTTAAACTGATTAATGACCGACTCTTCTTTTTTCAATTATATTCATTCTCATCTGTTGTCACTGTTTATGAATTCTGTTTCCGTTGAAAGGGTTAAATCTCTATTGAAATTTTACCGTTAATTTTAGTGCACATCTGTTAACGACAGAGGGGCATAAAAACGATGAAATTATTCTCAAACATTCCTTATCCATTATTCAATATCCACTGTTGTAAATGTAACCGAATACACAATTACAGTCTTTAATCGCGTTTATAAAAGATGATTGATGCATTTGACGTGAAACATTAGCTTTTATTCTCCTCTCGATTATTGCTCAATTGACGTAAAGTGTTGTTTTCGACCATCGCTTACCAACGTGCTTCTATTAATGTATCTACATGGTAATGTTTGATGTGTGCTACGTGAGTTCGATGAGTGGTAAGTGTATGTTCGCTGCTCGCTGCTGAGGTAATGATTCGATTTCAACACTGAACGGTAATACTTGTCTCTCGAATCGATATCTCTGTATGAACGATTTCAGTTCTCTTTGCGGTCTCAGTGATGGATCAAAAATTTTCATGACTCATCTCATGAAGTATACAACACAAACACACATCCTCAGCGTTGGTGTGTGTGTGCTAGAACTTAGTGTACATTGCACTCGAGTTGTGCAGTGATAGTGACGACATACAACGAACACATCGCATCATCGCATCTCGTCGTTCTCTTCTCGGCAATATTTGCGAAAGCGTTGTCGAGATTACACAACACAACGTTTTACGAGCGGCACTTTTCGAATTAAATAATAATAATAATATCCTTCCGTTTGTAATCAGCTCTGCTTGTTGTTCATTGTTTGCTTTAATCTCCCATTCTACTCTCTCTTCTCTTCTCTTCTATTCTGTTTTTAATAATGTCGAATTTAACGAATTGTGAATACAGCAGTGGCTCTGGTTCCTCCGAAAGTCGATCCGAAGCTTCGACGCCGGTGCAAAGCATCAACGGAAGTCCGCCGTTAAGTCCGTCGATTCGCGTGCGGGCTTCGAAGCCAGAAGACACGAAAACTCGTCTCTTCGGACCGCCGGAATCGAGTCCGAGAAAGATCCGCAATCACATGAAATCGACTGTATTCAGTACCGATTTGGGTGAAGTGGCAAGAGTGCTTTCACCGAAAAAATTCGGTTCGTATTTGATCTGATTCATATTATTCCATTATCGTACGCAAAATTAGCGAACCTTTATATGTTTCGCAATCATATAATAATTATTGTGATTATATAATAATAATCTGTTCTTTGATTACGAAAATTTTAGTGCATTTAATTGCTTTCGCAGAAGCAAAGCGAAGCGAAACCAAACATTTTTCGGTTTCACATGAAACTGAATGAAATATTTTATTTATTATGAATTATTGTTTATGATTTTAATTGCAAGCGTTAAAAGCGAAATAGTGTATTAAATATTAAAATTTATTAAATGTTATTTCACTTACAGCGTCTGTTCGACGAAATCCAATTACCGGTGAAGTGTACGATGATATTTACAGCGGCGGGAATGCGAAAATCAACGGCAACACAACCTCTGCCGGTTCGTTGTCTCTGCCGTCGACGCCGGTGAAAATCCGACAACCGCCGGGTGGAAAATCGACTATTTTCTATTAATTTACGCGGTTTACAGGTTTGGATATTTGCAAGCAGTCATTGTTCGCATTGATATTAATCACACTTTCCAGTGAAATTGAATTATTGATGATTTAATATCAGTGTGACTGTACTTTATGTTCAAGCCTGTACTTTTGGTGACAATTTCGCGCAAAATGATTTGCCTTATTTGCTGTATTTTTAAAAATTAATTGATTACGAATTATATTAACTCGACAACTTTTTCTACAGAAAACATTTTTTGCTAAAATTTTTCTCGCTTCGCTCAAAGTATGTTGTGCCGAAATGTACGGTTTGGACAAAATAGTGTGTTTATGTGCCTGATGGTTATTCATCATTGAGGATGCACATGAACACATTATTTTGTCCAAAGCTTTATGCTTTTTTGTAAAACAAAACTTTTTAATTTTCGACTTGAAACTTTTTAAAACAAACTTTAATAATTCGTATTTATTATATTTACTCTTTTGAAATACTCTTTATACTCTAATTTATACTCGATACTATACTTTTTCAACTCTTTTTATTATTACTTATTACATTCATTCTACTTAACTGCAAGAGAAACTAATTGCTGTATTCAATTCCTTGAAACTTTCCTCTTTGATACAATCAATCAAGAAAACAAAACCAAACAAAAGTAAAACATTGTAACCACACACGAACACAATTTGTCAACCAATTTTTACTGTAATTCAAATTATTAAATAAAATAAAATTAAATGTAATTAAACGAATAAATACACTACACTTTCGAAAACGATAGAGGTTTACAAAAGCGCAATGAAAGTTCATTTTTATGTCAATGACTGTACAGAATCTTTTAGGAGAATGATTCTTTTTCTTTTTAACTTCGTTTACTGTTTTTATTGCACTTTTTGTTGCAAGAAAGAAGAAGAGTAAGCAAAGTAAAAGCAGTGAATTACATCTGTTGGAAAGAGAGACATCAGTGAAGAGTTCATTGCTCCCGAAACATCTAATGCGTTGTGTGTCGCACTTCACTTGAATTAAATGGAGAAAAGTCTTTTCTACATAAAACACTTACCATGTTGCGATGTACATTGTACAAGTTAAGTATCGTTGTTTGTTGCATACGCTGCTGCGTTCATTCCTTTTATCCATTGTTTCAATTTGAATTCGCAATCTGAACTTTCAAACACATTCATTTCATTTCAACAATAATTTCATTCAAATTTTATTGAATTCTCAGAAAACTGATTTGATTTGAAAAAATTAAAACGCACAAAAATTAATTAATCTTTTCTTTTTATGTAATTCAACGACTAGTTAAAGATCAGTGATTTGTTGTTTTATGTGTATGTGATTGGAATTCCATATCTCCACAAATATAACAAATGAATTTTCTTCTTGAAATGTCCCTAAGAAATCGAAATATTGATTCTTCGGTTGTTTTAAAAAAATAAAAATCGGGAAGAAAACAAATTTTTGTCACAAATTACAATCAAAAACGACAATCATCATCATAATTAATCGCAATAATTAATAATTCAATAATCAATATTAAGAATCAATAAATTTCATATCTCAACGATTGTTTTCGCAAAATGAATCATAAAACAAAAAGTTTTCTTTCATAAATCACAGCGTTAAACAAAACGGCTGTAAAATAGTAGTTATACAATCATGATAAGTGATCGAATAAAAAGTTGCTCGCTCAAGCAATTTCTCTCTTTGCTTTGTAAAGCATTTTGTGTTTGTGCAAATTAAAGAATTGCATTTCGCGTCATTTTGTACACTTAATTAACTAATTAATACCAAGAATGTAGCTGCACTCAATTACTACAGCGAATGTAAAAAAGAATAGTAACCAGAAATCGACCGGTAAAGTGTATCCTCGGTCGAGAGTTGCGTGCATAGCTATGCATCGAATGCCATCTCTAAGCAAGCCGTTTTCAATACATCTAACAAAAAACAATTCACTTTTTATTATTACTGTAATGGAATGCAAAGCGTAATTGAATTTTTCACTCTGTTCATCTGACATCTTTACCACTGAACATTAATTATACTGTAAATTGATCACTTGTTATTCGTCAAACCGTTAATTTCTTCGAATCCTGAGTCAAGAATGCATTTCGGCAGTCGAGACATCGACTTTGCGCTCTTCGACTGCCGTTTTTCTTCTTTAACAAACTTCTCAGACTTCGAAGAATCGTCGTCGAACTCAACGACGCTGAGCACAGTCTTCGAGAATGAAGACGAAGAAGAGGACGAATCATTCGACATTCCGCTCTCTTCGATTTTCTCGAAGCTACGCAGACGTTTATTGGAACGCAGCACCGGTGATTCAAAGTCGTTGTTCCAATGTTCGTGGTAACTGCGTGACATTGAACGGATAGGAGTAGATTCTACGCTTCTGACACCAGGCTTGTGACTTGGTTTAAATGGAGTGCTGTCAAGCGATCCGCACATTGATTCGGACAATGCGAACTCTAATTCTTCATTCTTCATTGAAATTCTACGTCGCAATTTCGCTTCAGTCTCGAATTTATTCTTCAGGCCTTCGTTTTCACGAGTCAACCTCGCGATTTGTTCAATCTTCTGATTCATCGAGATCTCAAGTTGTTCTAATTTCTGATTCAAAACAATAACTGTTTGCTGAAGGGTCGGCATTTCTTCATTACGCTGTTCTTGAACGCGTAATTTAAAACTTAAATTCTTGACATCCTCCTCTTTTATTTCAAGTACAGCTTTCAAACTTTTCACTTCTTCCGATAAGTATTTAATTTTATCATTCAAAGCACGAACTCTTCTGTCCTTATCACCCGCCAAAGTGGCCTCAATTTCGGTTATTCGTTTCTTGCATTCGCCCAAGTCTCGCGTTTTCTCATCAAGTTCGTGTTTAAGCTCTGCGATTCTTCTTTGAAGTTCACTTTTCTTCTGCAATTCTGTTTGTATGCTTATACTGAACTTATTTTCGAGTGATTCCTTTTCACGTTCAAACATCTCCAACAACTGATCTTTTTCTTTGGTTTGCCTCGCTTTTTCTCTTTCTAACTCAACGTTACATCGTTTAATTTCATCTTCCAACTCCGACTTCACTTGCAATAGATTATCGATTGTGTTCTGTTTAACAAGTAATTCTTTGCCAACATTCGAGGTAATCTGAATCGGCATGTCTTCGTTCAAATACCGAACGACGCATGCAAGTCCCTGTACAATAACAGACGAACGCACCATTTCTTTTTTGGCTACAAACAATTGCTTCTTTTGTGCATCGTTTAACTTCTTGCATTTTTCCATTTCTTTTTGCATCGATAACAGTGTAGTTGCAGCTCGAGCGGATGCAGTGCCGACCCGTTGACTACTTACGGTTGTCGTTGTGTTCGACCTTACGACGGAACCGGGAGGCGGTTTCGACGTCGATGGCGACGGCAACGGCGTTTTTGGCAGAAAACTTTTCGATTTCGGAATCGCTGTTTTGGCATTCATTATCGGCAACTTCGGCGGTGGCATTGAACCATTAGTTCCATCATCCGACGACGATTTCCCTACTGCATTCTGTTGTTTCAATGGCAACGGTTTGCTTTCCATCGCTGAGGTTAACGCAAGACTAGTTTCATTGTTGTTCTCCATTGAAGCTGTTGATGTTGGAGTTACAGCTTCTTTATCCTGCAATTCGTCTGCAAACAGAAAATAAGCAAAGAATAAAGAATGAGTTTTAAATTAAAAGGGCAGCACGAAATGAATGAACGAGCGAACAACGCGGAATTTAAAAATAGCAAAAATTGAATTATTGAAAATAAATAATAACAATGAAGAACTTCAAGTTGAATGTTAGTTTTAAGAAAGTTTCATTTAAGAAAGACACAAACGAACACAAACAAAACTAACGTTTCAATTGATCGTCGAGTGTTGGTTATTTTGTTAATAATTTTGTTAGTCTTTTGTCATTTTGTGCGGCAAATAAAGAGAAGAGCAGAATCCAACGGAAGATTGACTGTGTGCGAAAAAGGCCAGTTCACGGATTAACGAAGTAGGCATAAACGAAGTTTGAAAAACGGTTAAAACTAAATGCATATTCGTTATGCCGTAGGAAATCGCACGAAGCGGTTATTCAACTTGTTAACTTGTACACACATAACACAAACAATACATTAATTACGAGTAACTTATGTATATGTTCTGTATATACAGACATAAGAAGTTTGTGTTGTGCATATTCACATTTTTTGTTACTTTTGCTCGACAAATATTTGTGTGCAAACGGCGAAATGAGGTCGAATTTAGAGTGAGACGAGAATAAACCCGAAGAAATGAGTCGAAAGGCCAGTACACCGAATTATTTAGCACCCGAAAGGCGATTTCGAAATCGAAATTTCAGCAAACACTTTTCTCAAGAGAATAATATTAGTACAGTAACAGAAATAAACAGACAACTTCCTTTTATCGCAGCAATTCGTAAAAAGTATTTTGCAAACAAAGTTAATTGTGATCAATTAATTTTTAAAAAACGCAACAATTTAACAACAACCAACAGCCAACAACAGTAAATCATTATTAGTAATTGAAATTTCTTTCTAAAGTATTTTTAGTTCGGGTTAAAATTGATGTGTCGATTGGTCGATTAGATCGTATTTCGGTTATATTCGAAAAATAGAACTTTTGTTGTTGAAGCAAAGAATTAGAATAATGTGAAGATGAGATTCCGATTTTGTTCCTTTCTCTCTTTTCATGTGTTGCGAATGAAAGCATTCGTTTTATGAATAATTGCATTCATAAATTTACTTGTGTTCGCGGTCTTCTTCAATTCAACTGTACTGGTCGTCGTTATTGTGGTCACTCCGCTGTCTAAACTGGAACAAGTGCTGCTCGTGGTCGTAACCGTAGCGTTGCTCGGTTTGCCGCCGTTTTTTGCGTGATTCGCGATGAATGCAGTCTTTGTCCTCAATCTGGTCGTTTCCGCGAAATGCACTTTCTTAGGAATTGCACTTTTAACAGTTGTGCCAACAACGCTACCATTCGAACGGTCTTTTAATATTCCTTGAATAGACTGCTGCTGCTGCTGACTTAATAACGCATCTTTATCCCTCTCCTTATCCCTTGTTGTGTATCCGACCGCAACTGGCTCATCGCCTTCAAATTTCACGATCGGTGTGATGCTCGTCTCGCCGTTCTTTTGAGATATATTTACGATTTCTGGAATTAGCGCCTTCTTTACAGTCACCTTAACGATATCATCCGCGGTTGAAGGCTCGGCTGACACTTGCCGTTCATCCTCTTTGTGAGCGATGAACGCGTCGAATGAATGATTCGCTTCATTATTATCACTAAACTGGATTGCATCGTTGCGTTGTGAATGAAACTCTTTGAAACGCGAAGAAAGAGCATCCTCTTCGCTGAGGGCTGACGACCTGCTGTACGAACCGGCGGTAGAAGTCGAATTAAAGTTAGATGTTATCGCGCTTTCGGTTCTAGTTGGCGATGCATCCAACGGAGTTTTACGCAACGAAACACCGCATTCATCATTTTTCATCTCCTCCGAACGCAACAACTCTTTTTCACAATTTTCATCCAAAAGCACATTAAACGAGATTTCGTTTTGATACGTGATTAAGTTGTTGGTGTTATTATGCGCTGCAACGGGTAATGCTGAACCGTTAGCAATTACCGATTCAGATAATGCTGCGATCGTTGCTGTTGTTGTTGCTTGCAGTTTAGTATCGTTTGTTTTCGGTGCAAGTTTGCCATCAAATTTAACTGCATCATTCTCACGAATCACTTCGATGCTATTATCGCTGCGAACATTGAAACTGTTATTTGATTGCTGCGATACATTACTGCATTGTTGCATCGAAAACGATCCATCATCGCTAATATGCGAGTCTAATTCCACCGCAGAATCGACCGAATCGTGTTGCATAGTTACACTATCCAACTCATCATTTGTTTGCATTGTACGAAGATAACTGTCGGAAGGAGACGAAGAACGAATACTTGGCGATTTACCGTTTCTATAAAACAACGGCGTAGACGGAGTCGAAGAAACCATCATTGGTGACTTATGATTATTCTGCGTACACAACTGATGCCATGATCGTCTTATCGCCGAATTTCGCAATAATAAATTATTCGCGCGTCTTCTTCGCTTCGAATCGGTCGTAAACAAATGATTACTGTATTCGCACGTCTTCGGTTTGGTTGCAGCACTTCGTGGCAGTGTATACGTAGCCGTTGGCGAATCATTATCAAATCGTCGCACAGATTTAGCAGCGTTGTTATTAATTTTAAATATATTCAATAAAGTTGTCAATTTGTTGAATCGTTTATCATCTTCGAGAAATGCGTCGCACTTCTTCTTCACAGCCATTCGCGTATGATGCTGATGATCACTGTTTGTTTTATTCGTTGTCATTGAATCGGTTGCTGCAATATTATTGATTTCACTCACTTCACTTCTCGCTTCAATCGCATCATTCGTATCGCCGGTTGTAGGCATACCATCAAGATTTCGATTCCACTTAACGCGCATATCAAATAGCTGTTACGTATTGTAGCAACAAAAAATAATCGAACACACGACTATTTTTTATGTACAGGGCAAAGTGTTTGCACAGCGATGCGGCAGAGAACTGAACGTAAAAACACACTTGCTTTCGATCGATAGTGTAAAAAACGTCGAAGAATTGCCGTTATCGATGAGACCCAGAAAAAGTTTCATAATTTAAGCGATGTCACATGATATATATATATTAAAGCATCGCTTGTACATGTACAGTGGTAAGATATGCGTACACAATTCAATATTATTATTCGAAAGCACGTCCTCTTTTATACAATTACAATTGCCTTTACAATGCATTTGTTGTACGTTTGCCAATCGCGACACAAAACACTGTCGATTCAACAAATTAATTGCACCTCTATTCTACCTGCATTGTCATTAATAAATAAGCTATACACGTAACAGTAGCAGAAAACAGCGAACGTTCCATGATGACATGACATTTAAAAGTATGCGAACTATCCATGTACACACACTGTTTTCCTATCTCGATCAAATCGAAGTTATTTCATGTAACACAAAACGCTGAAGAAATGAAAACGACGAGAGCACACTAAGTTGAGTATTTAACGTGTGATGTGAAGTGTGTTCAAACGAAAAGACACCGCGAAATGGATAAGAAACAACAGGTGGTATAACATAGACATTAATTTCACTTCGTACGCTGTTCAAAGAGCGCACAGTAAATGGCGATTAATTAAATGCAATAACGAAACGCAACGAATAATCATGTATTGTAAATATCGTTCACAAATTAAGTTAAAGCGCAGATAAAAGATTGAAGAACACAACAGCTTCACTTGAAAGCGAATCGATGCAATTAAACATTTTCGAATAGCAGCTGTACAACGACAACGAATAACGTAAGAATAAGTTTTAAGGAAAACGCAGTGAAATATGTTGCGTGAAGCGAATCGTTCGCCTTTTCACTGTTGTTGTTGCAGTTGCGATAAAAAACCATATTTTACATTACATTCACTTCTCTTCACTTTACTCGTTGCTAAAGCGAAAATACTGCAGAAACACATTTCACAACAAACCGAGAAATGCAATGAAAACAAGACACGAGTAAGTGTATAATACAAAACGAAATGAATAGAATTTGTGGCCGTAACGCGGCTCACGTTCTGTTCTAAAACTGTGTGTGCGTACGTATGAACAGTATTCGTTGAAAATGCGGACTGCATTCAAAAAGGATGTTGCTGCTTTTTTTGCACTTCGCAACTTGAAGAACGAATTTTTGCCCCTTTTTACAAGAAAACGTGAATGGAAACCTAATTCCTTACAATAATAATAATAATGGCTAATTTCATAATCAAAAGGCAGGTTTTAATTGAATCAGAAAAAAAAGGTGCACACACACTTGCTGCATATGTACAGCTTTGCTGTACCTGTACAGCGAATGCGATGTGAAGGCGACCAATGAACGAATGGAAGTCAGTGAAGAGTAAAACATTTCAACATTTTCATAAGGTTGAAGAAGACAAGCTACACAACACAGTTCACAGTGAACTTACAGATTCGGAAATAATAATCTCTCTTATGCATATTGTGATCATACTTTAGCATACATTCTGCATTTTGAGCTGCAGAGATTTTAATTTAATTTAATTTGGTTAACAAGTGCATTCACACAAATTGTGAGATTTTTTAAGAATGCAATATGCATATATAGCATTTTGAATGCGATAAATAAAATTTACGCGTCGTACACTTTCACGGTTCACGCAAAAGTTACTTTGAAAAACGACGAGTAACAATGTGCATGCATGCTACTGTACCTTGTGCATGTGAATGTTACGTATGTGTGTGTATGTAATTAATAATTTTACGGACCTTTTCTAAAAGGACAACAACCGGAATGAGACGAAAGCACATTAAATGACACTAGCGTGATGGTTGTTGAACTCAATTGGCGCGCAAATCTTAATTCAAACAAAATGAAATTTTCGCAATTTCTCTCCCTCTACTTTGCATCGCAAATTTGCATATTTATGTGCTCAATGGTCAAACTTATACTTAAAGCAATAAGCAAAATAAAATGAAATAAATTTCGTTCGTTCGTTTGTTTACGACGAGTTCGTCGAACTTAAACGAACATTTACACCAATTATTGTCTGCACTTTTATACGTACGGTGAATATTTCTTAGAAAAATTGTTCAGAACAATAGAAGGCCATTGTTGTTGTTCTGTCGCATAAATTAACGTTGTTACGTTGTCGGCTAACGTATTGTCTACATTTATTCAAACGCATCGACAATTTAATTCTGCGAAATTCGCATTCGCATGTCAATTTTTAGCAAGATGAAACATACAATCAAAAATGGTCTGCTACATTTATCGGTCATTTTAATGGTTCAATTGCTTCGGCAGCAATGTTTAGCTTAAGATCATATCATCACGACGAAAGCGTCGCTTTTTTGCAAATGAATGGATACTTTCCCCATAATGTCATATTTCGAAATAACTAAAAATGAATTGCAGCGAAAAATTTAAAACAGTGACAATTAATTGGCTTCGAATACAAAATGTAAAAGACATTGAAATGTAAATAGTGTAAATTCAGGTTTCAATTCCAAGGCGAATTTTAAAAAAACATACAAAGTTATTTGTTAAACGCAATTAAAATTGCTGTTTGTGTTGAATTGAGTAAAAAATTAACAGTGATTATGATAGTGAAAAAAGTGAAGGAGAAAGCTAAGCTGAAATTGAATTGAAATTGAAGGAGTGTTAAGCGACAAGCTTCAATAAAACACCATTAAAAATGTGGTCGCATTTCTGGAACGTGATTACTCAAGTAAATGAACAAAATGTGAACACATTCACATTCCCCTATTGAAAAGCAATTAACTGTGTAACACAGTATTTCTTAATAAAAGAAAAAACGGCAGGAATTAAGCATGAAATCTGTTCACTTCAACCAAATGCTTCTCGATAAAAAAGCTGCATCGAAACTTGTGAAATGTAACCTGAAAACAGAATGTACATCGAGTATGAAAAGAGACGACAAAAAATATGGTGTTCGATTTATAAAAACAAATCATAAATTTCCTTGAATGAATGTGTGTCTTTCGAACTACTTCAGGCTAATGCAGTAAATTCAATTGCTATGCACCGATCAATTTACGAAATGCGTGTGAAGCATTCGCTCAGTTAATCATAATCATAATTTTTAAGACGACAGAGTGAACCGAACATTAAATATTATATTTCATAAAAAGTGTCTCAATATAAAAAACATATTCAGTTCGTCGCTTCCTTTAGCATAACGGAAGCGAAAAATGAATTTCAATTGCCAACATTGTGTGTATGTTGGTGTGTCTGCTTTTTTCAACATTTTTTAAAACCAAATTTTGTTTATAACATATACTTTCGCATCTAAATCATTTTTTTGTATCTTGATGATAATAATTGCATTCTTGCATTGTAAATGTGTCTGAGTAAGAAATAAGAAAACCAAGAACGGTTCGATGCGTCCGAGTGAAGACATTTTTCATTAATAATTCGCTTAATTCAATGATTGTGTGTGTGCGCGAATATATTAACTGCCTTTCATTCATTGACTTAACCTAAATTATCGAAGCCCGACAATAATTTTTAACCACTTTTTACATTAAAAAAGCAGTACCGAAAAAAGAAACAAACAAAACATGAACGAACGAACGAATTCGAATTAAACTGTCGACGTCTTTCGTGCGAACGATTAAAAACAATTTGCACAAATGCGTTTCTATTCTTCACTTCTGTAATTTTCGTTTCGTTTCCTATTTTTCAAATGAACAGTAGATGCCGAAAAAAGAAAATCTTTAAATGACTATTTGCCGCAAAAAACAACAGTAGTTTCGGAGTAATAATCGGTGTTAGTTCATAAAACTGTACACATAAGCACACATAACGAACACAACAACACGTAATTACGTAACGCAATGACCATGAATTTAAGAAAAATGGTACATTAAGAAGAAAGCAAGCAAAAATGCAATCGCATAATTACCGTAGCGTTTCCTAGTCGTTCGACTAGTGACTGATGAAATATGTTTCGATTCCAATGTCGACGATTTGGTTGTCGTTTGAATGTTTCTCGTTCTGTTTTCGTTGCCATTTACAGCGCCTTTAACAAACAACACATTTCAGAATGAATGAATGTTCAACGCAGCGAGAAATAAAGCTGCCAGGTACCGAAATACAAGCAGCGATGTATCAGCTTAATTACCGTTGAGATCAAGTCGAGTATTATTCGCGTCTTGTTTCGCAGTTGTTCTGCTGAAAGCGTGCAAATTATATTTCGTCGACGGTTTAGTGACCAAACCGCGACTGCTTATTTTACTCATTGTTCGCAGTTCATCCGTCGTTGACGTCTGAATTCGGGATCCATGTCTGGTTGTCATCGATTCAGCTTTACTTTGACTTCTAACGGACATCGCATTCGTTCGCGACTTAACGTCGCATCGCCTGCCTTTACGTCGCCAATCGATTCGTGAGAATAACTTCGAAAACGCGTTCGTTTTGCCGTTTAATTAAACGGTTAATTAAGAAAATTGCGTTCAAAAATAAATACAAATTACAATTCAAAAACGAATTCGACGTCTGTTACTATGGAAACACATTTAACCCAATTTCTGAGGGATCGTTCGTTCAATGCGACTCGACGCAACACAAGTCATCAGTTGGATTAATTTTGGTTTTTATTTTACTTCACAGCTTTTCATTAAATATTAATTGAGCGTAAATTCACGTTGAAACACTTCACACGTTCGTTGGTAACATTCTTTGCTAGCACATTACACGTTAGCTTTTAACCTGAGACTTTTAATCTTTTATTCAATAATTGTTGTTTCACTGCTTTCGTGTTTATTTTATTGTTCAAGAATCAAAGTGCAACAATTTTTTGAAAAACAATCTTTCCTTATCAACAATTTAAACAACAGAAACGATGACAAAAATAGTGTGCTTTTGTTTGATAAGAAAGTCGTTGAAAATTTAAAAGGACAAAACTGCAGTTACAACGAAAACATATATTTTATTTACTTTCAATCGTTTAATTGAATCAAACAAACGCTGAAAATTAATTTTACTTCATTCAAGTTTTACAAACTAAAGTAAACTATCATTTGATCTAAATTCAACATTAATTTGCAATGTAACGCAGCACAGTGTTGGCAATAAAAAGCACAATGTAATAAAAAGCTGCTTATTCATTGTGGAAAAACTTTCGATTGTAAACTTTGACGTTTCACGACTGCGAATTGAGCACAAATTCATATTTCATATTTAATAATATTTGAAGAGAGTGAAAAAATGTTGCATTTATATTCATGAACACATCGAGAGTGTAAACAGTGCAAAATTTTAATTATCAAATGTTTAGTTTCGTTTTACAATCGGCAATGTTTTCATTCGTGACTTTTAATAAAAAACAGTTTTAAAATATGTTAATTAAAAGTAGAGAAGAAAAATGTCGACAAATGCAATACAATGTTTTACGTGTATAAATATGAGTAATGAATAATGATAATCACAATTATTAAGACGAAATCTTGCGTAACGAATACTTACAAATGCACACATAACATAACAGCACTCAACATAACGTAATTGTTCATGTAATAACTTGTAAGATTTCCTACTTGAATGGGCGTTGTTTATATAATCTTCTGTTATGTAACATTAAACGCGAAAAATGCGAAATGCATAACTTTAAAAATTCATTGTTTTGTAATCTGTCATTCAATCACAATCACTATTCGAAAATAACTGCTCCATAATTAATAGCATGTTCATTTCTATTCATACAACATGTTCACTTTAATCTATAATTATAATCAAAGTCTATTACTAAGAAATAATAGTTCTAATCAAAAAAGTGATCGAATGAAGAATTCAAATGAACAATTTTTGAAGTGTACGACCATTGAACATGAACATTTAACATTCGTAAAGTAATGCATGAATATGTTATGTTTCAATATGCATTCAATCAATGCAAAACTCATTACGAAAATCGTTTATAATTTCATAAATCATTTCCAGTTTGAATCTAGTTTTTTGTTGTAAATTACTAAACTGACGTCGAAGAAGTTGAAATTTAACGATTTCATTGTACAACCAAACGAAGTAGAATTCAACTCCTCTCCTTTTTCTAAAAACCATTTCTTCGCTGAATTTCTTTTTCGCCGAATTTATATTAAGCTCAAATTTAACCAAATTGCGTTTCAATTGTTTTACATATAAATAACATTTCTCGAAAAGTAAATCAAAGAAACGCAGTTTTCGTCGTCTGGCTGTGGCGATTAAATTAATTAAATTCTTTTGAATCGTTCGCAGAGTGTACATTAAATTGGTGTTGCTAGTTAAACCGTGTTTCAGTTGAAATGACTTTTTCATTTCACAGTGTTCGTTATTGTAAATTTTATTCTTGACATTGTTTTCAATGTCTAGACTTCGCTTTTCATCACTCCAACAATTCACCGACCATTTGTCTGCGAAAGCAAATTTTTTGTAATAAAAATTTATAATTCGTAGTCACAAAACGTTATTATGAGTCACCAATTAACACATTCGAGTAAATTAACAATCATCTTGTCACTTTAAATATATTTCACTCAATTAAAACAATTTCTTTTAAGTCACTTGTTTACTGAATTTAAAATCATAAAATTCATTTTATTTTCGTTTTTTTATTCTCATTTCTATTCATTAAACAAAGGACAATTAAACGTAATTAATGTTTTCGTAACGGTTTGTCAGATGACAACCAGGAAAATGTTTCTTCATTTCAAATCATTTTTATTATTATTAAATTTTTGTGACGCAAACAAAAAATGTTATTATTTAATTGAATAGAAAAAATGAAGCTGAGTTGTGATTAATGATTGTCGAGATTACGAAAACGGATGTGAAAAGTAATTACATGTTAATTAACTTTTATTAAGTGTGACAATTAAAGATAAACTGGTAAACAATGTGGACAGCTAACCAGTCATCAACGAAAATAAAAAATGCACCATTTTTCACGCAGCAAGAAGTGATTAAAAATTTGACTGAAATATAATATTATTTATGTTAACCCCTACGGTGTAAAAATAACTACCAATTAATTTTGCAAATCTAAATTTGCATTTATATTGACTTTGAAAAGTAAATCAAAAACAATGTAAACAAAATAAAAGTACATATGTATTTGAAAACTGAAAACTCACCTTTTAAAAATAACAAATCGAAGAAGAGAGCGAGAAGAGCACAAAGAGCAAAATGCAAAATTTTCATTTCATTTCAATTCATCTGCAAAAATGGAAAAGCAGTTCGAACACAAAAAGCATTTAACAAAGGAATAATGTAAACAAACAAAGGACACACAAGTTTGTTTCGCCGTTGAAATGTACACAACGAATTGTATTTACATTTCAAAAAATCTGGTATTTATGAAATATGAAATATTGCTGCTTTGCTATTTGAATCCACCTTTTATTTCATTGATGAATTCAATTCAATGAAAAGAAAAGCGAATTTTTTGTTTTTGTATCCGACTTGAAAATATTGATGAAGAAGGACGAACACATACACACATATCTCTCAATATGTGTAAGATTTTGAATACACTTCAATTCAATATTTGAGTTAAATTACTTTCAACATTGAATGATTGAATATTATAGAAATATAACTAAATATGGTATTCATAATAAAGGCTATTCGATTATTTGTTTTAAGTCTAACTTAAATCAATGCTTCGATCAGTATTTAAACATTATTAATATGTCAGCGAATGTATTCATATTTGACATGAATTGTACTGTCAAGGATTTGACAGTTTAATGATAGATGAATTATCAGTATGAACAACACTGTTCACTGTTCTTCTTAAGATTTTAAAGCAAAAAACAATTCAAGGACTTTATTACAACAAAACAATCATTCGTCGTCATTCTTCGATGAAAATATTTCCAATAACGAAATATTTATTATTATTGATATTCTCGATTATTAATAACTCATTATTCACTTATTGATTGAATTGCGCAAAAAACTATCCCAACTTTTCTATTTCTTCGTTTCAATAATTCTTAAGCCTTGAATTGAAACACACGCAAAGATAATCATAAAATTAATCTCGCATACAGCTCATCGACTTAGTTGTTGCCACAATTATGTTAATCATTGCATATTTTCGCTGCGCTTCTGTTCACATGAAATTCACTGACAAAACGTTTTGCGAATTATTCAAGGATTCAACGGTGACATTCAAGACGATTTCCAGTCACGCTATGTTTCGTTACATAGATCATCACCAAACATAGATTCACTGTTTTTCTGCCATAAATTACAGTGCATTTCAAAACATTGGATTTGCGGTCCACGAATAACTGTAAATAAAGCAAATGTTCCGAAGTCACGCAATCAATCCGCAACGGTTTGTCCTTAACGACCATTTTTTTGTTTACACATCGTTTACTTCAATCTTCAGTGTACTCACCTTAATTATCACAACTCTTTCATAGCAATCATAATCCACCAAATTTAGTACTCATTAAATGATGTACTTTATTCAACGCCAGCCACTTTAAATACAAAATTCTGAAATGAAGCAAAAGGGGTGCAATAAATGAAATGAAAACCATTAATTCATATAAAATGCCTAAAATGTGCAATTATGAACAAATTTGTTTAATTTATGTATCCTTCGTAATCACAGTTGCATCACTATTTTCATCCAACGACGAAGTAGATGTAGAAACGGACTCATCCGCGTTTGGATACGCTCCGGGCTGTTCTTTCACACCAGCATTCGTTGTTTTCTTCATTTGATTAACAAATTTTGGAAGCATTGATTTATTAGCTCGGATAGAATCAAGTGTGCCTTCAATTAAAGTAAGTTCATTGGAACAGCGTCTCAAAGACGATGACACATTTTGCACCATTTTTTGTGACTTCACCAATTGCTGAGTAATCGCAGCGATTTCTTTGGTCGCATTGTTGTACGGCAAACATGCGATGTTTAGTAACTCTTGTTTCAATTGCTCATTCTTCTCTCTTAATTTTCGATGTAAAAGACTGTCATATTTCGGTGAATCGCTCTCAGCGAATCTCCTAAAATCGGAAAAACGAGAAGTCGGAG
>NCKV01000441.1:0-17833 GCA_003675905.2 Leptotrombidium deliense
AAATGTTCCCCCCCAAGTAACGTCAATGGGAACTTTCAAATGCTAATTTAATTTTTGTGCGTCTTAATGGTATATGTACAGTTGGTTGATCATAAAACTTTGCAATCGCCATCGATGTTTTCATTGAAGTATATGAATCGATAATCGAAAATAGATTCGATTGCAAAGTTTATGATCAACCAACTGTATCGCTAAAAATTGTAATTATTATTTTACTGAGTTTCGGAAAAGTTATTTTGAGGAGTGACAGTTTTGATGAATTATTATTCGCGTACAGAAAAATCACAAATAAAACAATTTAACATAAACAGAACACAGGATTAAGCGAAATAACAAATTTTCACACGAATGCTTCTTATGAATGCAGTGACTTTGTTTTAAAGTGAATTGAATGTGTATATAAAGTTTATGCAATACTATTGAATAGCGCGCCAATGAAACGGCATCGACAACAGCGCTAGTGCGGGCTTCCTTTTCCGCCGTTCATTTGTAGAGTGAAACACGTTTCAATAAAAATGAAGTAAGTTTCGGACATTTTTGTCTCTCTTTTGAGCAAATAAACGTCTTAATTTCAATAGGGTCGAACTTTGTTCGTTCAGCGGTTATAAAATTTATCCCGGACATGGGAAAAGAATGGTTAAAACCGACGGAAAGGTTTGTTAACTGTCATAGGTTACACTGAATTTTTACAAGTGAATTTTTCGCAGGTTTTCCAATTCTTAAATGCCAAATGTGAGGCTGCAAATTGGATGAAACGTAATCCTCGTAAAATTACATGGACCGTGCTTTACAGAAGAAAGCATAAGAAAGGTTTGGAAGAGGAACAAGCGAAGAAAAAGACTCGCCGAACAACTAAATTCCAACGAGCTATTGTCGGTGCTTCGTTGACTGATATTATGGCGAAAAGAAACATGAAACCCGAAGTTAGGAAAGCGCAGAGGGAACAGGCGATTCGGTAAGTTGTGTTTGTGTAATGTTTATTTTCCTTTTTAACGCTTTATTTTACATTTAGTGCTGCAAAGGAAAAGACTCGAGCACAGAAAGCAACGAAAAAGGTTCCAGTACAGCCAGCTAAGGTATTTCATTGTCAAAAGTAATTTTTAGTCTTAACATTTACTTGCAGTCCCAGAAACAAGCGCCGAAACAGAAAGCAGCGAAAACTGTCGCTCCTTCAAAACCCAGAGTTGGTACGAAACGTTAATTCATACATCTGTACGTTTAGTAACTGTGAATAAAACGTGGTTTCAAAGTGTTTTTGTATTGTGAGTCAGTTTTCGGGTGCAAAACATTTTTTACAGGATTCAAAGACAAAAAGTGAACTCAATTGGTGGTTATTGTTAGTTGGTCCCTGTCAGTTGTGCACGTGCTTCCTTTTCCTTCGCTTAAACACTGAGCAGCGTTGAGCCGATTCTTCACTTCTCTCGTTACTGTCGGTGAGTAAAGTTTGATTTTTGAAGTAGTCTCGCAGTACCAGCTCCTGTTGCATTTAACTTATATTACAGCAGGCGTTTCCTAAACTGCAAAATTGCTTTTTGAAATGCTATGTTTAGTATTTGTTGTTATCGATTACTGAATACGATTTTCAATCACATTTCAGGTTCCATTGTGCGTGTGCTTTGTCTTCGATATTGAAATAAGGTAAGTTTCGCTGCTTTGTGGTTTAATGCTTGCATCCGAGACACTTGAGTAAACGTAAATCGCTCTTTGCGTTTACAAGAAAAGCGATGCTAGATTGTTGAGCATTACTCCACATTCGCGTCGTGCTTTTTGTTCCGTTGCGAATACTAAGTTAATGTTACATTTTCAGGTTTTTCAGATACAGTATTCATTTGAATTTTTGAGGTAAGTTTTCAACAGCGTTTAATTTTATTTTCTATGTTACATTTTTAAATATAAATAAATTCTTTGTTAAATACAAAAACGTGTCA
Source organism: Leptotrombidium deliense (assembly GCA_003675905.2). Taxonomy (NCBI): domain Eukaryota; kingdom Metazoa; phylum Arthropoda; class Arachnida; order Trombidiformes; family Trombiculidae; genus Leptotrombidium; species Leptotrombidium deliense. Next base: position 1,929 of record NCKV01000441.1, read on the forward strand.
TAACTTCCAAGAAATAAGGCTCCGCCGATTGAAATCCAGAGTACTCGAGGTGCAACTCCTGCGAAGCATCCGCGAATGCCTGAAGTTTTGTATACTGCTCTCAACACAGTAACGAAGTTTGCAGACGCATGTAGACTGTTTTTCTTCGCTAACATCACTCGTGTTTTCGCAACATCCAAAGGGGTGGTAATAAACGCTGCAGTTCCTCCTGCAATTGCACCACAAATTGTCGCCTGCATAGGATTCACTCGTTTTCCTTGTTTTTGTGACCAAAAATCCTTCAAGGCTTCCCAAAGAGGAAACTGAATGAAGGAAAATGGTATTTCTCGACATAAGGTTGTTACGTATCCTCGATACAAACCAGGAATACCTTCACTTTTCACTGTCACTCTTAAATTTTCTAAACTACTTAGTTTCGAAGTTTGTGATCTTTGCTTTACAACTTCCGTCGGTACACGAATTAAACATGCGACCTGATAAGCACAAAACGTTGCAATGAAATTGACTACTTTATAATTGTTTAGAAACTTGAGAAATGCTTACCGCTTCTCCACAAGAGGCTGCAGCCATTTGAGCAGTTCTATCATTTAATTGCACTTGTTTTGAGAGCACGATTTTCATTGACTCATACGTAACAAAAAAGAGAGCCGCTATTAACGCAATATTCTGGTTCAATGGTGAAATGAATTCGTTCACAAACCATTCGGTGCAGAGCCAACAGCGACGGAACCAAGACCTGAGTAAACATTCCTAAATCCACCTGATTTCCAAAAACCTAATTCACTTTGTAATCGAGTTTTAATTGTGTCCAAAGGAAACAACGACAAATCGACAACTAAACCAGCAAATGCGCCTCCCTGTTGAATTAGAACATTGAATTACTTCGAATGCAAGTTCACCAAACATTGTATTTACTCACCGCTAGAAATTTAACGTAATTGTACTGTTTAACGTTCGTTTCCATTACTAAATAATAACTGACAATTTGCGACAACCGTTTCCACTCACGAACACCGGCATTTGAATTCACGTGTTTTTCTGTTTGTTTCGTTTGAATTATGAAAAACGTGAACTAAGCCTTGGAATCCGCATTAATTCAACGAAATTATGTTCGCGCCCAAAAAAGGAACACCAAAAATTGACGATTCGCTTTAAATTGAATCAAAATTTAAGCAACAAATATTAATTTTAGATGCAATTTGCTTTCATTATTTTCACAATCAGTCGAACTGTCACCAAATCAGCGAAATCACACAACGATCGTACGGTTGTTAATAAAGAGACGTTCCCATATTTTGTAAGACCAAGAAATGAGTGATCGAAAATTTGAAACGATTTGTCTGTTAAAATGATTGCTTAAATGGTCGTAAAAGTATTGTTTTGATGAGTGGCAGTTCACAAAGAAGCGTAAAAGTGCGGCGATTGCCCGAATCACCGTTGCATGGTACTCAGACTGGTGGAGAGACGACTAAACGAACGTCGGTTTTCGAGCGTTTGGGAAACAGACCGCTTCAAACGAAAATACAGTCAACGTGCAGTTATGATCGCAAAGACGAAACGCGTAAAACGGTCACAACAAAAAAGCCGGTTGATACAGAAGAAAGTGATCTGCGTTTTAAAGTTCGAAAGAATAAACTGTCAGCGTCTCCGCCCTCTGTGAGGCATGTTTCATCTATTTCTCCTAAAGAATCGCCAAAAAATGAACAAAAACGGACTCCGAGTAAATGTGTGATATTGCAATCGATTTCTAAATCAACAAACGACGAAACTAAAATCAAGTCGTTGATTGGACTCGTGTCTGTGCCAACAAAGAAATCGCCGTCTCCTGGTCACAATCGTTCTGAACTCGCGTCGCACTTAAAAAGGTCGAAAAACGATGAATGTGAAGACGAGGATGAATTGGAGCAACGGAGACAACAGTTGAAACGTGCGTTGGAAGAGTTGAGTGAAATTGAAAGGGATAAGAAGGATAAGAGAAGGGATGAGTTGCGAAAAGAAGGCGGAAAGAATAATTTCGGAAGCTTAACAGGTACTTGCAGTTCGAGTGATTCGCGAAATTTACGCTCTTCTGCCGCTTCGTCTGCTAACGGTTCTTATTGCACTGACAATTCTTATTCTAAATCAGGGAGCAGTTGTAGTCATAGTAGTGATGAACATAAAGTGAAACGCAGGAGGTCTCGTTCACCGACGCCGAGTGGATCACTTCGCACATCTCGTCGTTCTCCTCATCATTTACCTTCAAAGCCATCGAATCCGCAGAGAAGCAGGTCGCCGAGAACTCCTCCACGATCAGTTAGTTCCTCTTCGCTGCCACGCCGATCTCGACCATTGACTCCACCACTTGAACAAGTAAAAGGCGAAGTGAAATTAGATCGTCACGGAAATGTAAGAATTAGTTTGCGAGAAAAAGAAAGGCAAAGAAAGCTGGAACGAGAACAGGCAGTACAACGACAAAGAAGTCCAGTTCGTTATGATTCCAAAGATGCACCGATTGACGATAAAAGATACTCGAGAATTGTGAGAATAAAACTAAATGAAACTTTTTGTTTACTGTTTTTAATAATTTATATTGTAGGAAAGCGGCAGATTACCAGCGATGACACGATTGCGGTCGCATTCGCGTTCACCGCGAAGATCTCGCGAATCATCTCCGGAACGTCGTCGATACGATGAGAGACGGCGTTACGAGCAGCACGAACTTGACAAGGATCGCCGGTATGAACGAGATGATTACAAGTTGAAAAGTGTTGCTGATTCTCGTGATTATCGACGACACGAAAGGGATGTAGTTTCGAGACCGAGAACTCCTTCCTCGTTAAAAGGTTACCGAAACGATGAGGACGAACATCGCAACAAATTGCGAAGCCATTATGAGGATAACAAATATTACGATAACAAAGATAACAAGAAATCAAACTCGCCGTCATCGTTTACAAGATCTCCGCCGCATTCAACATATCGTTACGAGTCGTCGAAAAATGAGAAAAATCGTGTTGATTGCGACAACAAAGAGCGCTTTGTTTGGGATGCAAAAAAGTCTCCGCATTCATACACTTGTGATCTTTCACCACCGCAATCGCTGAACTCGAAACGAAGTCGTGCTTCTTCCATCGGTAGTGATACTTCACGGCCGTCGTTATCGAATCGAAGTTTGTTACCGCGAAAAAGTGCGAGAAAAGAGACGCCGAATAAGAATAATTCATTGTCTTCTGAGCTGCCTTCTCAATCGTCGATAAAAGATGATTTGACTAAAATAAGTGATGCACCTAAAAGCAAAACGAACGCTTTGCATACAAGCGAAGATATGTCACCGATCAGCAATAACAGTAGTTTTGGTGATATAGTCGAAAACGAGACATCAGTTAACGAGTCAAAGTGCGAAAAAAGTGTTGTGGACATGAAAGAGAAAAGGTCGACAAAGAAGAAGAGTGAATCGGAAGAGAATTTCAGCGATTGGAGCGATGGCGATGAAGATTTGCTACTTCAGTCGGGTAACAATGACGTGGACTGCGCGGCCGATGACGTCGGAAGTTCGCGTTCTCAAGAAAAAGACGCTGTGAAGTACGTCGATGACAGCAGCAGAACGTCAGCTGTCGACGCTACTGTTGATTCCAGAGAACAGGACGATGCCCTGGAGGCGATCAGTGACGACGAATTGGACGCGATTATCGGTGAACCTGAACCGTTGGATGCGTGCAATGAATCAAACTCTGCTTCGGGCCATAAGTTGTTTGATTCGTTGGAGATTGACTGGTCGAGTCTAGTGTGCGAACAACAGCCACCGGCACCAGGCTCGGCGCGAAAGCGGTTCACACCAGCAAATGTGTTCTCCGCGATCGGTTTTTCGCAGGAGCTCGCCGGTCCCGAATTAACTGCTAAAATAATTTCGCATTGTAAAGAAGAACTTAAAGATGCTTTTAAACCATTCAAACATCCCGTTGCAGCGATTCATTGTTTCATTAACGAACAATTAGAAGAAAGAGAGAGAATATTCGGTAAATCGACTTTGCATTCTACAGCTCTGAATGCTCGCAGAGACTTACAAATACGAAAATTTCTCAGCAAATCGCACTTATTGTTCGCCGAGTGTGAAACTTTTTGTGAATCGAATTTAGTTTCATAATCAAGTCTAACTCGAAACAAAGCTAACGATTGGAAAAAAGCGCAAAACATAGAGATTAGCGAAAATAAATGTGTTGTGTACGCGAAGAATAAAGTATTATTATAATGCGTTGAAAATGGGTTGTTGACGGAGTGACCGCAGAATTGGATTCAGTACATTTAATGGCAGTCGCGACTGGTTCGATGTGTAATCGTTGCCAGTTAAGTAAAGCATTAAGTAAATAGCTTTGAATTCGATGTCGAACGCGAAATCGCGCATCGAACGGGCGAACAAAACTGGTGTGTTGTTCAATTTCATCTCTCGGATGATTTGATGATCTGCGAGGCGTTAACAACATTGGATCCAAAATAGAGTCTCGCATAAAAAGCGAAGACATTAAATGGAGAAAAGAAAGGAGAAGTTTAGTTATCGATGAACTGAAGGCCTGCCATTAATCATTGCAGAATGCGATTCAATGTATGTGCAGCGCCCGTTTGCCTCTCCTCTCGCGACTCTCATTTCTCTCTCCGCTCTTCGGCAGTCATTCTCCGTCGTTTTTGCGGCAGTCGCGCTTATCTCACAATACTTTCATTGGATGAACGAGTCGACGAATAAATTCGAAACTGTCATCATTCCGGTACGACAATGAATGCAGTTGAACAATACGATCGCACCGAACGAGTTCACTGCTTATTAATGAGCTTTTCTTGTGTCCGTCGAAAGAGTTGTGCACACGTTGCGTGCCTGCATAAAAGCGATGCGATGAGATGCGATCCGATGTGTCGCTGTTTACAATCAAAACGGTGACAGTGATGTGTGATGAGGAGCGCACACGACGAACACTGAGACGCATTTATCGAGGTTAAAAAGTAGTCTAATTCGCAAAGCTTTTAATTTATGTCTTCAAAAGTCGTGATTCGTTCGATAATCAGAGAAGAGTGGTTTTAAATATGATTGAAGAGCGTTGATTGCGCGACGCGATGACAATGCATCGCTGCATCGACTGTTAACAGGGATATTTATCTATACGTTTATTTAACGAGAAGAGTATTATTTGCACACAGGAAGGGAATCGAGTGAACACATTGCAGTTCGATAGCGAACGATGGCTGCGATGCCTGTGGCTTACTGATAACAGAAATCCTGTAAACGATCGAAACTAAGGCTAACTATCGACGAATAGATCGCTGCAAATAATAGTTAAACTCTGTTTATGCTTTCTCTCTTCTGTGTGCTGTGTGTTCAGAGAACAGCGATATTCAATGTGTACACTGGCTGTGTGTGCTCCTTTTGCTTATTTGCGTTCGCGATTTGCAATGCGAACGAAATGTACGCCGAGTTTGAGATCGAAATGCGAACGCAGAGATGAACACCAGCGATGCTTATAAAATCGCAGTTTGCAAAAAGTCAATGTGTGTGCTATTTCTGTGTATAGAGTGTATATAGGCGTTGTGCACTGATAAATGGATGATTCGAAGCAATGAGAGTACAAGAGACATTAACTCAAATGAAGAATGTATGAAGCATCTCCGCAAAGAACGTATAGCTTAATCCATCTTTTCTATCTTTATTGTGGAGTAAAGCATTGATGCGTGCTTTTTCGATGTCATTGTCTTAAAGCGACAACTGAACCGTTATTTCGTCGACTCTTCGACTGTTCAAAACGGCGAAACAGAAACAAAAAACATTGTTCGCCCTTTTATGTGATATAATAATAATAAGTAATAATATAAGTTTTGCGTGTTTAGCTGCGCTCTACACAACCGTGATTGCCAGAGATGCTCCATTCGGACATCAATTCCGTAATTCTGCGCGAAACGCAACGCGAACACAAATGAAATGCATTCACTAACATTAACGACACATCAAACTAACTGCACAACAAAGGAAATGAAAGCACTCTTCTTCTCTGCACTCTTCTCAAATATTATATTTTGCACTGAAATGTCTCTTCTATGCAATGCAGAGTAAAGACTGCGTTTTGTTTACAAGTTGTCTAATGCGATGTTTCGTAAAAAGTTTGATTTGCTGTAATCGGGTACACGACGAGAATCTAACAAACAACTTGCTATTTTCTAAACACTAATTTATTTTTTCATAATAATGCTGTCACAAATTCTGTGCATTCAAAGTGCGTGTTGTTGAATTCGAATTAAAGCCAAGAAAATTAACTAGATTTTGACTAATTTTAGAGGCGGTATTCATTCTCTTTCACTTTCTTTCATTATTCCGCGAACAGTGCGTTGAATATGAAAAAAGAGCGTTTTTTATGTGGACACACTTTTTACGTTCGCTTTTTATCAAAGCAAGACGAAGTATTCCACAAAATTGGATATAAACAGCGCAAGTTAGATAATAATGCGTCTTTCGTATCTTTGCTTGTATGTAATGAATGGTAAAACAAGTAATTCACTGTTATAATGTACCTAAGAACGCAGTGTGTACATAAATCTATATGCATCATCATATACTCAATATTGATTGCATCGCTGTTATAATGTGAAATGTTCGATAGCGTTAAATGCACGAAAAAGTAAATGGCAAAGTATTTGTGCAAAAAATTCGTGCGAAAGCGCGTACATTAAGGATAAAATATAATGGAATAGAATAGAATGTAGCATGTAGCATGTAGATGAAAGAGGCAAATAAATATAAGCGAGAGCCGAGAACGAGAATGAGATGATCAGCGACGAGTGGCACACGACTCGAGACAAGGCAGTGAAATATTGAATATCCGATGAATGCGGGTAAACGCGGGCATTGAACAACGCCGTCGAAGCTAGTGTTCATTTAAATGCGAGGCTTGAGTGACCAAATTTGGTAGGCGAAATCGCGCCCTTCGTTCTCACGATCGCAGTCCGTTTATTTCGATTGTTCGCAAACTATAACTCGACATATAATACACACATATTTCCAATGTGTCGGCGGTCTCCTCCTCCCCACTCCTTCTCCATTCTCATTCTCTCAGCGACCATTGATTTCCGGACCATTTTTAATAACAATCGACCGAGCTCACCGATTCACTGTTCACACATATTTCGCAAACACAAAAACTAAATCGCATCGAGAGACACGTTTCGGGTGTCAAACGTCGAATGTCCGTTTTAACGTTTCTATTTTCAAATGAAACGCAGACCGCTTAACTCGGCAAAAAGTTAAATGTAAACGTGTGTCTGTGTATATACGTACGTGTGAGAGAAAAAGTGAATGGCAATCAAATATCATATTTTGACTTAGCGATTGACAGTTATGCACGTTTGTCCGAAATTGCGAGATTCGAAATCGCTAATTTATTATTCATGTGCATTGATCAGTTAATGACACCTTTCAAGGGTAAACACAATTTGTATGTCGACTGTTTGTGTAACTACTCAACAATCACTCAGTCAGTCAGTCAGTCACTCACAGTTTGTTTACAAGTGATTACAATTGCGAAGTATGGAAGTGAAGTAAAGTGGGATATTGTTGCTGATTAAATTGTATCAAAATGAAAATTAATGTTACACAAAACAAACAATTAACACAGACAATTAATACAGTAATGCAGAAAAGTTGTATTTCAAAATTTTCTAATGATACAATGTAGCAGTAACCAGAATAGCAAGACTGTCATTCTATTGTACTACTTTTGTGCTGCTTGAGTTCGTGTTTTTGTTAAAATGCTGCATTTACATTAAAAGTCTCTGCAAGATAATTAATAATCGATAATTGAAAAAAATTTCGATATCAGAAATAGTGTTTTCGAGAAAAGCTAGACAATATTATTATTTTCTTAATTTTTCATCGTATGCATCAACTTGAAAGCGCTTTCATTTTTTATTACCTAAAAAAACATTCATTGAACGTTCCATTAGCAATGTTGTATTAATTATTGACTGTTGAAAAAGTGGTGAACTCTCGAAAATGTTCGCCTGTACACCGAATTTGCATAGAAAGAACATCTGAGTGAAGAGTGATGAGATCGCTGCCAATATAAGCAATAGCTTGCGAATAAAATACACATTATTATTGTTTTATCGAGTGCGATGCGCTTTTCTTATTCTTTACACTTTGAATACCGATTTCTTATAGCAACGCAAGAACACATTCTTCATACTGTTTGCACGTCAAAAACGTGGTTGTTGATGTGCCGTTCACTTTTCATCCAAAATGCATATACATGTACATATATATACATATACATTGTGTATGCAAGAAATGAAGTGCAATGGCGAAAATGCACACTGGCGAACAACGGCATTGCATATGCATCGACATATACAAGCGTAGACATAGGCTACGGCGTATCCTGTATGGTTCGTTGCGATAAGACTTCCCCACACACAAAATTTCGAATCATATATCTATCTAAATATTCCCGCTTCCCTTTTGTATTCATAAAATGTATATAAACATTGTCTTCGCGCGAATCCATTTCAACACATCATTTCGTGTGTACGTTTGCAAGTAGTCACAAATATTGTGTGTATGTGTGTGTTCAAACTCTCTTCTCTTTCGCTATTTTGTTATTTTGCCACTTTTTTCGCTTATATTTCACTCGAATTGCGAAAGGAACAACAAAAATGTGTACTTTTTGCTGCTTTTTTCCTGCCTAAACAAAAGTTCATTTCGAGAAGACAATGAATTTCAGATGAAACAAACAAACACAGACACACAATATTTCAAATATTTATACTATTCATTTCACATTCAATAAACAATTTTTATTTTCGCAAACCTGTGCATTATTGATAAGTTTTGCTCTTTTCTTTCGCATGCACAATTAAACTGACAATATTGACATTCGCAGACACACATACACAGCTTTATTCAATTTACCAAAAATTAGTGAAACAATAAATTAAAAGTTCGCAAAAACGGAAGAAAAGAAAAACAAAAGTAAACCAAAAGTTACTGTTTCTGGTTTAACGGAAAGCGACTCTCGGTCTGTTTACAATTTGCAAGTTTTTCGCTAGTGTGCAAATTAAGTGAGAAACAACACTACTAAGGAACCATTTACAGAGTTAATTCTTCGCTCGCCGTCAATGTACATACTACTCCATTCACTGTACATTTACTGTACAAAGGCTAAATATACTCGGAAAACTGTTTGGTTGGCGAACAGGACGTTTCTTTTAAAAAACGACGATGTTGGTTGCGGTTAACCAATAAAAGCGAGAAAACTCGAAATTAAACTAGATGTGATTGCTAGACAACGATGTATATGCATGTACAGTGTAGTATGCTTATGCTCTTCTCTTCCTCTTAAAGACTGAAGCAAGAAACATTATCAGAACAATCAAAACGCGGTATCGGACTTCGAGTGTGCAGCGAAGCAAAACGCGCGACCGGCGCCACGAACCGACGACGGTACGGTCTCCGGTCGCTAATCGCGAGTTTAAACACAAATTTTCAGTGACACTTTTACGGTCCTATAAATGAACGCAAACAGTAGCGCTCACTGTTACATATTTGTGCACTCGCCGCGTGCATTCGTGCGTTTCGTGCGTGCGACTCGTTGCTGTGCTTTTGCCGACTTTGCAGCGCCAATTGCATTAAACTTGGCTAGCAGCGAATTTCTGTGGCAAAAAATTCGCTTCTTTTTCGTTATATTACACACAAATACCAGCGCAATGTGTGTAAATGAAAACGAAGTGAAAATGAAATTTGAAAAGAAGGTTAAAATAGCTTAAGTACGTGTATGTGTTTAAAACGTAAACGAATACAGAATAAACTTTTTGTGCAAATGAATGTTTCAGAGACTGAGACTGAAGTCTGTGCTTCAAAATTTGCGAAATGAAAATAAATACCATTTCCAATGTAAAAAAGCTGCTTATTTAGCATATTTATGCTTTCGTATTCAAATTTCAGACGACACAACTGACAGTGTGACAATAATAAATTTTAATTTCTGCGAGAATTGTTTGCATGAGAAAATTGTTAGAAACTTTTTTATTTAATTAAACGTGTATTATGCAAATTATGAATATATACAAGTTTATACAATTATTTAAATCTCATGTACAATGAATGCGCTTTTATAAATATCCACATATATTTAAATTTAGTATCCTTTCAATATATATATATATTATTGACATAACCTAATTTTTAATCAAACGAGAACTTATCTCACAGTATATACAGTGTATATGCATGAATATACAGTTTGGGCAATTTTTTCAATGCTCGCATTTTCACAATTTACTATTGAATGCAAAAAACACGGGCAAATTTAAATTATGTAGATATATTTATAATACGGACTCATTGTTCATCAGATTTAGCCGAGAAGTTATAAAAACGGTTTCACTTGTTCTAAATGTGCTACACGAAACGGTTGCATTGCTTGTGATCGCATTTACACACCGTTCATTTGCACAATGCGAACTCGTTGCACGCGTTTCGCACATTACACACGTGCGAAAAGGCAAACTCGCACCATTCTCGATTCTCACTCACGTACGTCTATTTATTTAAATTCAATGCTGCTTGTTGCCATTTTTAGCGCTAAAAAATTGTCGTTAAAACGTACGTCTGCAATGGTTACGCAACGAGTAGCGAATTTAAATATTTAAATCTAGCAAAGATGCAGCAAGCACACACACACAAGTGTAATAATAAAGTAATATTTATTTGCAATTCGCGTAATTCGTCGTGGGAATCAAGTTAAGCGAAAACAAACATTCACTCGGCTAGCCATTTAAATGTAACGCGCGTTTAAAAAAAGGTAAACCGTTTTTACGAGGCCGCCGCGCTTCAACCCCCGTAGCTTCGTTGATCCTCTGCTTCCGATCGGTCACCCGTCAATTTTCAAAAGTGAACATCAATTCGATTCGCGTTTATGTGTACATAACGCGATTTACAGCGATTTACACAATTGATGAACACTTGTGTCCTCTCAGCACTCTTCTTCTCTCGCCTCTCTAATTTGCATGAATGTAAATGAATACAAAATACAAACAAACACAAATACACACATTCATTCGTTCAACACTTTTAACTGCTTTCTTTTGTTTACTTTGTAATCAATATTTCGTGAATATTATTCTCACCGAATACTATTTAACAGTTTCACTTCTCTAAAGTGGCATTATTGGTATTGTGAACATATCAATGTTCAATTGCCACTTCAATGATGTAATAATAACCAGTCTTAATGGTAAATTGCGAATTTTTAATTTGCATTGCTGTTGTTTGAGTTGGTAATGGATAGTATCTTGATGGCAATGAGACAATTTGTCGTTTCATGCAATCAACTTTGATAAATAAATATCAAAATATCGAAACTGCGATTTCCTTTCACTTTTTTAGTTTATTTAACATTGAAAATTACTGAATTTGATGCTTGAGTAAAATCTGTCAAATCTGTTATTAATTCACAGGTTTTTACGAAAACTCATTTCAAAAAAATGAAAAATTAAGTTTTCATTCAATTTACAATAAACAACTGTTTTTAATTAAGACATTTTAAGTGTATTTGTTAATTTTTATGTTTACAAAACAACAATGTTTGTATTCTTCGAATGTTTTCATTGAGTTCAATTCTTCGTAACTACAAAGTCAAAAACCTCTATAAATAAACTGATGTGCAATGTTGCTTAGATCATGTTAACGAACTGTCAATTTCCAGGAGCAAAATTAACATGAAAATTTTCGATTTCAAACGAACGCTAATTATTTAGATTGTGTTTACTTATTTAATGCAAATCATTTAAATTTGCGTGAAAAGCAAATAACGAAGCATTCAAACACAGCATCACTAATTGTGAAGTTTAGTTTGCAAATGTGAAATTGCGAAACTATAAAATTAATTAAATTAGAAAAAGCACACGAAAATTTTGCAAAAAAAGGTAATTATTCCGCGAAAAGCGGAGACGAATGAAACGCGACCGGAATTCGTTTGTCGCTTTGTTAGACATGTAAAGACGACAAATCTCATCGAAAACCGAAGGAAATTGTGAAATTGCTAATTCGAAGACGTCTGAACATAATTAAATGAACATTGAATTTGTTTTAATCTAAAAATAGACATAATTAAATATTGTTTGCGAACATTTTTTACGATAATTCGCTTGTTCACCTTATCTGTAGCTAAAAATTGTTGATGAACAACAACAATTGAATGAGTGACAAATTCAATCGTTGCGATTCGAATCTGCACGTTTTTAACGTTGTTGTTATAACCTTAACATAGCGACCATAATTATTCAAACATGAAATGGCGAATGTGTCAAATAAGCGAGCAATGAATGCGTTGAATAGTAAAGGTGAAATTTAAGCTGAATACGGACAACAACAACGGACGACGAATATATATATACATGGTTATCGAAATGTAATGTGTTTGTTGTTCAGTGGCCCACAGGCGAATTGCGCTTCGATTACTTACTTACGTTGAAGTTTTCGAGTGAATTCTTCAAGTAAAAAAGGAAAAAGCGAGCGAAAATCTTTCAATGCAGGGTTATCTGTGGTAAACTCTATTGTCACCTAGTTTTACCTGCGATAGATAGCTAAGCATCTTTTACTGCTCTATTCGCATCTTTTGCTTCGCTTAAAAGTGTTGCTGCAATATTAAGCACAACAGCAACATACACTGCACTCGTTGTCGCTGGTGTTATTATATTCGCTATTCGTTTGGTCGCTGAAGAAATCGATCGCAAACTTTGAAGCTGTTGAAAGGCAGGCAACAGTGGAAAGTATGTGTAAAGTGTATGTGTATGTGTATATGTATGCGTAGAAAAAATAGGCGAAAATTGTGCGCTAATATTCACTGTTTGGAATGAAGTAATCACGAAATGAAGCGTAACATGCAAAATGGATAATGATGTGTGCGTCGTGTATTTATGTGTATGTGTGTGCAAAATGTGTAAATGCGAGTGGAAATAGTAGGCAGTCAGTCTCTTCTTCTCTTTTCTGTCTCTTATTTATGAGCTTGTAGATAAAAAAGAAGCGAACGCAGAAATAGGATGAAAATGATGGAAATAAGGTAATGCGTTGCATATTACTGTTGCTTATGGTTAACGACTGGCATTTACGTATTCACGAGATTGACGCACTGCCCGCATTCGATGTGGCAATTCGAATGCATCGTGTTTTCTTTGTAAACGACGAATAAAAAGAGGCAGTAATAATGAAAGTGTGTGTGCACTGTGCGAATGTAATGCTGCAAACGGCGAGAAATAAGATGTGATCGTAGTGTGATCAATGCTATTATCGAGTTTTATGTGTGAATAGAAAAAAGATTGCATATTCTTTTAAAGGCGAGCAACGGGCAAGGCAACGATCGCGAACAGTGATGAGACGTATTCAGTGCGATGATCGCCATCAATGCGACAATAATCAACGTGCGAGTTGCGAAATATCAATTGTGCTACATAAGCGAACCACACCCAAAGAGGAGTGTAGCGAACATTTTTGAACGCAGTGCGAACGCTGCAAATCTCATTGGAAATCGCTATCAGGGAAGATGCGGATGTTTGGCCGATGTTCTCTTCGCATCTCTGACTGCTCAAACGTTGAATAGCGACGAATCCAGACTTGCGCTGAATTATGGATGCTGCGTTTTCGACAGGCGTTGCATTTCGCGATGCAAACAACATTTTTGAGAATCACAAAAGCACTTTTTTGCCTGCGACAACATATATAATCGCTAATATATATTTGTGTGTGCATAACTGCGATTCGTATAAACGAGTTGATGATAGGCAGACGTCTTGTCTTCTCTTCTCAGTGATACTTCTTCACTGCTGCAATTCAATCGTATCGCTTTCGCAGGCGAATTAAAAAATGCTTATAAAACAGCGTCGCGAGAACTTGTGTTTCGAGAGTCAGTCAAATAAAAGATCGATAGTAATCACAAGTGTTCGCAACTCTTCTTTTCATAGCTGTCCTTTCATGCGAGTGAAAAAAGTGCAGCAAATCTAAATAATCGCAGAGATTTAACTTTTGTCGCCCGATGCGAGATTGTGTCCGCCGCTCTCGCGTAAGTGTGTTTCTAAACTATTTTCGCTGACATTATCTTTATCCGTACAATTGTGACACTGGCATACACAGTATTCGCTTTCTCACACACACTTCGATGTTTTTTCATTTTCGCCTTTTTGCTCTTCTCTTTACTCAGTGTTTTCAAAACGCATCGCAACACACGAATCGTATCACTGCGAACTTTCATCGCCATCGAATCGTATCGAGTGAAAATCTTCGCATCGTTGACTCGCATCTTCGCCGTTGTTGCTAATCGAAATCATCGATCAGTGAATTGCGAAAGGTAAGCAAGCATATATACAGTGTATATATATTTATATACAAGTATTACTAGTAGCATAGTCGTATTCGCCGACTGGCAATCTCTGCGATCGATTTTTTAAATACGACCGTTTTGTGTGATGATGAAAAAATCAATTTAAAAAAGCGCTTTAAATGTATGTGATGCGCAAGTGTATCGGCAATGTGATCGTAGTCGTTGTCGTTGTCGTCGTCTTCGTCGTTTGTTAATGATGATTATATGTTCTGTTAAATGAAATGTGTGTTCACTACGATCGGTGACACTAAAGATGCAGCATAGAGATGCTGTGCAACAGGAATGCACATGGAACAGAGCTGCACTTCTTCTAAGCACTTCGCCGCTATTTATAGTCGAGAAGACATTGAAAATTAATCGTTGATTGAAATCGCGCGACTTCATCTGAACGTTTTTTTCTTCTCTTTTAGTTAAAATCTTATTTCACGACTGAAAAATGTAAACGAGCAGCGAAACGCCAGCGTTCGGTAAACGGTAGCAAATTACTGGTGGAATACTTCTGAATAGTTATACAATTTTTATCTAAAATATTTGTTGCAATGACACGAATGACAATCTGCAAAAAAGCGATGCGATGAGAATTGAGTAGTGAACAGCAATGCGAACGCAATCTTCATCTCTTCTCTGCGGTTTCCGAGGAATCGGCGAATATGTGAAACGAACGAAACGAATACATTGCCAATGCATTGCTTTGCTTCTTTATCAATTGGTAAATCTATATCCTAGTCGTTAGTGTGTGTAGTTAAATGCCGCATCGTTTCATTTGTGAATGTTGCTTCATTCGTTCATTTTACGGATTTGTTTTGTTTTCGTCAAAAGTGCGCTTGTTTAGTATTGCGTAATTTCGGCAGTGAAACGTAACAATGTCTGCGGAGGAACAATAGCATAGCGAGTGAGACACAACGAGATGTATCTAGATAGCGATTTACGGTGAAAACGTCATACTGTATACTACTTGATGTCGTACACACTCGTTTCTATCGCTTAAATTGATGCTTAAAAGGTTGTAAAAAGTTGATCAGATGCGGCGAATATCGCATCGCTAGCTTGTTTAGGATAACCATCTGTGCGCTGCTCTTTTCATCCTTTTCAACAACGATGAACCAATAAAATAAACACACAACAGTTAAAGCATTTTGAATACGAAACGACGAACGAGCATTTTGTTTATTTATTTACCATTTAACAATCGTAATTGTTATATTTAAAACGAGAAATTTATTTCACTCTTCAACAATTACAATAAATTAAGTGACTCAACACGAATAGCAGCGACAATAACGCAACAAGAACAACATGAACAACACGAACAATAAGGAGAACAGATTTGCGTACCGCAATTGAGAATGGTTAGTTACATTACACCATAACAGTATTCGATTGTAAAAGCAACTTTATATCAGCACGTCAAAGTGTACGTTATCTAGTTGCAATTAAAGTGCTTGCTGCACACACACACACATTTTTATTTATTTTTATCAAATTCTCATTTTTCGTTCCATTCTTTCGATTTCTTCGCTT
>NCKV01000442.1:0-17809 GCA_003675905.2 Leptotrombidium deliense
ATATTTTATCTGAAGTTTTAATTATAAATTTTCAGATCAAAATTAACTCGGTTGTGAGAATACCTTTGCTGTGAATGAATACTGATTGTCGTAACTATAAATGCCGTTGTTTATAAATGTTGCAGTTTTTGATGCATCATCGAAGGATACTTGCGAATTTGCAGCAAGTAAACAAATCTATTTCAAGAGAAACTTGTATTTGGTGCTTAATTTATAGGTTTACTAACTTGGTTGTAATTAACAAGGCTGATGGTGTAGTCTGATATTGCGTGTGGAGTTTGATGTAAGTGTGAAGACTGGCCAAAATGTTTATTCGCAAACGGTTGCTTTAAAACTCCATATGCAGGCAATCCAACGACAAGTTTTCGTGGATCCACTTGTTTCATTAGCAAATAGTCAACGATGTAACTAATTGAATAAGGTCGCAAATGTGGTGAATGCGTAAATAATGGAGTTGCCTGGTAAATTGGCCCGTGTGTTTGAGTGAACGCTGCTACGTTAATGAAGTCTACATTGTCTGATATGCCAGCAACGTTGTAAAAAGCATCAATTTGTTGTTGGAACCCGGATATTGAAGCGCTTAGAATTAATCCGTAAGGTTCGAAGTGATTTCGCAGTTCTCTTAAGAGAAGAACGAAGTTGTGGTAAATTGTTCGAGGGTCTTGAGCACTCGAAGGATAACTCCAACCTATGTCTAACCCATCAAAACCGTGTGTTGTTAAAAACCGAACGGCGTTATGTGCGAACATGTAACGCAGTTCAGAGTTCTGCATTAAATTCACGTAATTAATGAAATTTTGATCTCCACCACCGACTGCAATCATTGTGCTCAAATTTGGGTTTGCATTTTTCATTGAGTTAAATCTCCTGTACAGACCTGCAAATGAATATTTTATGTTAAACACTTCGATTATGAACAGAATAACTTTTTTGAACTATTGGAATTGAACTTTTATCGAAAATTTCTACCATTGTTTCCGTTATTTGGTGTATTCAATTCGAATTGAGGCTTTTCTGGTTGTATTATGTATCCATTATGAAGCATCGCAAATTTATAAATCATATGAGTGCACACACAAGGGTCTATATTTTCGATTCGAAGTCCATTGTTTATATCAGAATTTCCTTCGTAATAACACACAACTTTGTACTTGTGTGTGTTTCGATCTGTGAAAAGCAGAACAAATGAATTTTGTATTACAAAATCGAGTTCATGATTTCGCTATTCTTTCGTTATTGCTTGCATTGTATTTACCTTTAGAATAACGAACACAGCATAGCACAGAAACGAAAAATGACAGCAACAAATTAATTGTAAACACTTTCATTGAAAATGTTGTTATCAGTAAAGATCACTTAAGCTTGCAGATCACAAAATGAAAGTTGCCACTGATATAACCAAATAAATAAGTTAAATTTATGTATACGATTATTACACCTGTTTTACGCGATAAGCACGTCGACTATTTTTCTGTTTTGATCGTGGAAATTGAACTCATTGAAATTGTTTTGCATCGCAAACATATGATATATTAATCTCCATCTCAGTTAGCATGTGTAATGGGGAAGATGGTCACTTCTAAGTTTGTAAGAACCCGCAAACATTATTGCAGTCACTGTACAATTATTTCGCACGCATCGATACGAATTGTAAATTCAACTGATCAAAATAAAATTGTAAAATCACTTAGCAAGTAAAATTTACTTTGTCAAATTTTTAGTTTCTTTGCACAAATGCAATGAAAATAACAGTGCGTATATTTATTTTTCATTGGAAAAACTTTAGATGAGGATCACTTTCGAAGAAATGTTTTGATCGTATCTGTATGTTGTTATTGTATGGTAAATGATAGTAGTTTTGCGTTCATAGACGGTAAACATTATAGACGCCAGAGAGTACTCACGATGCTCGGACTCACGCTCGGCTATGAGCTTGAGCGAGTGAGCGTATTAACATCACTACCAGAGACGAAAGCGTTGACAACTAATCTTTACGGTTTAATATAACTAGATGCTATCTTTCCAGTGTACTTGATTGCATCGGAAAGTCTACTTTGTGAATTGCATTTCTGTGTCTCCTCAAATGCAACGCAAAAATCAAAGAAAAGTTTTTTGATGTCATATTGCACAACTGGCTCTGTGCTAAAAAATCTATTTATTGTTTTGTAATTCACTTTGAGAGAAGCAAAAAATATGTTGAAGTCACAAAAGCGTTGTCTGCAATGCAGATTTAGCATAATAAATAAAAGATTTACTTTAATATAAACAAGCTATCGAACTACTTGAGCGAAAAATGATCGTTCGCTTTCAATATCGTTTTGCGAGCCAATGAAAAAATAAAATTGATCAGAAATTTCAACACTTAGAAAAATTACTTTACTTAAAACTTATTTAGAACTGTATAATTCAAATTGTAAATGAAAAATCTTAAGAAGAACCCAAAATCCTCAGTCTATGCACAGAGCAATATTTTAAACCTTAGAAAGTTGTCAAAGACTCAGTATGAAAGTATTTAGTTCGACATAAACTTTCTTCCGCAAAGTAAATAAGTGCTTAATTTTGACAGTGGTATAATAAAATTTTTTATTCGCATTTCAAAGAATTTGTGTGAAAAACATTAAAATTAAAAAATATCGCGTAAACGTGACTTAAAAATAAGAAAGTATAAAACAGTGTTCTCGTTTCAGGTGATGAAACATGAATTTTCAGCTGTTTCAAACGGTTGTAACCGTCAGAAGTTCATTGAGTCTATTTTTCGAAGGAACACTAGAAGTAGTTGCAAACTGATTCGTGTGACCACCACTTCCACCACCTTTGCTGGAACCCGAACTGCCGAGTGTAGCATTTTTGAAGTGATTTTTATTCTTAGCGGCGGAATTCGCACTTCCAGAAGAAACGTTTCCAGCAGTCATATCAAAACAGATAACTTCTCGTTCCTCAGACTGTTCTCTCAACGCACCCATTTTAATAGCTCTCTGCATCATTTCTTTTCGTTTGCGATCCTTTGCTTTTTCGACCTGTTTCTTTCTTTCATCTTTCGTCCAATACTTTCCAATTTTCAGTTCTGACATGGTGTCGTCGTCTGTTGTTAATCCGGATCGCTCTTGCATTATTCTCATCGCTCGTTCCTTGAGCAGCTTATTTCTGACTGGTCGCCTGGTGATGTAACGACTTCCATCTGATCGTTTCTTCACTTTCCACTCTACGTTTAAATTGCACATATTTTCATTACTGATGTCTATCGGTCTCATTTCGACGCCTCTTCTCAAATTTTGAGAACTTATTGGCGCACTTTTTGATGGACTCGGTGGCACGACACTCATATAATTGCCGCCAGCAGGACTCAATAAATTCACTTCTCTACGATTCGAAGAGACTATGTCTGGAAAACTAGACATTTGGTGTGAGCTCGAATTGATCAATTGCCTATTTCTTTGCGTTTTAGATTTTTGTTGACGAAACAATGCTTGACGCAAAAGTTCTTGTTGCAGTAAAATGGTATGTTCTAAATTCGCTTTGTTTGTGTACATTGTCGCTGAAAACGGTGGATAAAACGTAACGTAATTATTTCTGTTATCTTCGTATTTATTGCGATTCGAAAACTCTGATGAATTCGTGTCGATGCGCTGTCCTCTAAACTGACCCTTTTGGAAAGGATTGCAGCCTGGAGTGGAACAACGACTGTTTTCGGGAAAGACCACGTTTCTTCCCTTCGAGTCGATTAACGTCCTACAACAGCGTTTACAACTTTCACAACTGAACAGACTCGCAACATCAGACTCTTGCATTTGAGTTCCTTTGTCCTCCATAAAAACATTCTCATCAACAGCCGATTCCTTTCTATGTGTAAGCAACGATAGCATTGATCCACTTCTGTGTTGGTTTATTACGGCGTCGTTATTCTTTACAGGAGACAACTGTAGCGTAAAACCATCTCTTTGATTTTCTCCGTCACACAAGTTTTTATCACTGAATTCCACGGATCGACAAATACCCAATTTCGATGAACTTCTTCTGTTCGACGGCGGAGTAGTTGGAATTCCACTCTTAATCCACCGCTTAATTGACTCTTTCTTCTCAATCGGTTGCATTTCCGGCAAAAGATCAGTAGCTTTAGAAATTGGTTTCCTAGCCGGCGGTTTTGGTTTCTCCATTAACTGCTTCGGTTTCGGAAAGTGTTTTGGAGTCGGAGGTGGTGTTGGTCCTTTTCGAATAGATATCACTTGTGATGGCAGTGGTTGACACTTATTTACTGTATCAACAACGTTACAGACTAGTTTATTGATTTGATCGCATTGTCGCGGATTTGGATCCGATTCACACTTTTGCGGAGCTGTAGTTGTCGTTGGAGAAGACACATTTTCCTTGTGAGACTCTAATAACTGTTTTTGCTCAGCGTGTCGGTTAATCAGTCTTTCGCATTCTAATTGAATATTTGCCATTTCTTGCTGCAAAAGAGTCATTTCTCTATCGAGACTAGTGTCTGAATGATCTTCAGACGCTGGAGCTTCATTTTTGGCACTTATTGCAAAACCTTTGTCCAAAGTGAGTTCATAATCGGTAGAACAAGTGTCGTTAGTTCGAGTGCACGTAGAGTCACCGTCCGTTTTTCCTACACCACTGTCTTTTTCATCTTTTGCCGTCGGGTCCAAATCGACATTATTTGCAGACGCATGTTTCACGTCTTCTTTCTCTTCTTGATTCTCTGTGAGAAGCATTTCACAGTAATCATAATTGTCATCAATCAATGAGACATGGTTTCGATGGGAATCATCGCACCACTTGAAAAAGGGTTGAAGTCTTTTCTGTTGAGCCCTTTCGCGACACTTGAAATGATTGTGTTTTGGATTCGTTCTCGCGACGAATATTTTAAATTCAAGAGTATCGTCAGTCTCGAGAAGAGCCTGGGTTTCTTGTGCACTCTTCACTTCCAATCCATTAATTTCGAGTATTTGATCGCCAACTTTAATCTTGCCGTCTCTCGCTGCAATTCCATCAGTTTCAAGTTTGTTGACGTAAACTTCACGCGAACCGTGAGTTTCGGTGCCAGTGCTGGTGTTTCCATTCGTTTCTTGACAAGAACTCGCATTCCTCTGAGAATCGTTGCGATTGCAATACTCAGATTGCTGCGTTTCGTCGCCATTGCACACGTTTACAATCATCTCAGCAACGTTTATACCTAATTTGTGAGCTTCACTTTCTTTGTTCAGCGTTATTTCCTATACAGTAACAGACACTCGCAATTAATAAATTGAATCAACTCAGCAAATATCGCTCAGCATCCGAGCAATTATACGCTACGCTTTCTGTTTTCCTCACACGACTTTAATTTGCACTCGAAAACTCTTTTATGTACTGTTTTTCGCTCTCTTCACTCAACTGTTCGTTTTATTTGCCTCTCATTCAAAGTGAACATGAATAGAAAAGATGTAAACACTGTTCTCAATAAAAAAGGGAAAAGCAATTATACGTACAAATTCACTAAAGACACATCTATCGAATATTGCTTGTTGTATCTGAACTATAGAATACTTCATTTCATTGATCATTCATTCATTTTTAATGTGTAAATGTATAAAGCGAATATATTCTAATTGCTTCCTCTGTTATTGATTTTTTACTTCGAAACTAATTTTTGTCGTCGAATTAACGACAAAGTAAAAATAAAATGAAACTCATTCTGTCGCCGTTTTATTGACGCGGATTTTGTCGCTTTCGGTAATGAAAAGTAAACTTTGCAGCACTTCTCGTTCCATGTCGACAAGCAGCAGAATTACGTGTTTCGTTTTCACCCCTTTTGTCAGAAACAGACAGTATTACTCGCAATGATAATGTAAAAAGTTAGCGAGTATTAAAAACGAATAAACTGTTCGTAAAAATAATTATTTCGAAAGAAGCAATATTTTGTAGACAATTCTGTTTGTTTTGATGTGTGAGAAGAGCAGCAACAGTTCAGCGCAACGCAACGCGCGGTGAAGATTGAATGCCGGTAACTGCAGGGGATTAAAAGCTTTATAGTTTAGTACCTCGTACTCAATGGCATCGCATTCGTCTTCATCTTCTTCGTCCTCTTCTTCTTCAGTATCAGTAACGAGTTCTGCTTCTCCTTCGCCTTCATTCTCTTCGTTTTCTTCGAATCCTAAAAACGAATGATTGCCTAGAAACTGATTCATTTCGATTCCATTAGCAGTCGCCGTCAAAAGAGATGCCATTTGCGGACTGCTCATTACAGGTGAGTCTGAGTCTTCAGTGGAAGCCTTCGGTGTGGTCGGTGGCGGAGGAGGAATCGATACGTAAGACCACAAAGAGAAAGGAGATATTGGGGGAAGAAAGGGAATATTCTCCCATCCACCCGTCCATTCAGTTTGCGTCGACGTTTCACAAAGTTTCGAGTGAATCGATGGCGAATATTCCCCGCTCTCATTTCCATTCTGAAGCGCCGACATGTGCGATGTTTGATGGTTACCACTTTTCTTGCGAGGAACAATCTCAACCAGAATTGGGTTCGAAGCTGTGCGAAACGCTTCGACTACTTGTTCGTGGTTTGCTTCCGATATATCCCGGCCGTTGATCTGCGAAAGAAAACAATTTTTCATTAAAACTATTTTTACGGTGTAAAAGCAGCAGGAAACGGTGTCGACAACAATAAGACCCTGTGTCCATCGATACGTAGCCTCGATTACATTTTATACGCTATTCATTATTTTTTACGAGAAGCAATGAACAGTGATCACCGATTTCAAGAAAATTGCCGCTGTTTATTGCTTCAGAAGACATGTTTAGTTAGACCCACTATTTATTGCCATTCATTCAAATTAACAGCATCAGTGTTCAGCAAAGAGATCATGGCATGATTTAATTGAAATATTGCATTGCTTTTTCATTTTATTGAAAGATACATTTCATTTCGCAGAAGCAATAAACGTACATTCTTAACCGACAGAGCAGAGCTGACTTGGTAAATTTAGCAAAATTTTTCGTTTTTTTACTCGTTGCCTTGACTTTTTACAACGCAGCAATGTAACACTACATGTACATGAAAAGTTTCGATTTCTGTTCTCTTCGAAGTAAAAACAATATGCATTCATTAGTTGAAAGAAGTGCAAAATTGAATGCAAGACTTATGAAATTATAATTTAAGCGTCAAACTTTTACCTCTCATAAAGCTCATCTAATTCTGCATCAATATTAATGAAGTATGCTTCTTATGCTTTTTTTCATAAAAAACTTTTCAAACAGCGAACAGCTTCTTTCTGCATTCATTTTAAAAGTAAACACACAATACGTAATATGCATATTTCGCTTTGAGACCGTTTTGAACATTATTCAAAGCATTCAAAATATTTATTTCATAAAGTTTGATGGATTTAAATCATTATTCTTGTGTTTCAAAGCGACTTCAGTGAATGGCTTTTCAATCATCAAAGTTTGCATTAAAATCGAAATTATTTATTAGATTCGGTATTCGTTATGAAAAGAAGGCAATTATTTAAAATGTAATCATACTTTCGATAAGCTGTTTTGAGGCAACAAATTTCAGTGAACGACGAAGTTCATCGAAAAGAGTGTCAAACGTGAGATCGATAAAAAATAGCAGTGCAAAGGAAACAATATTTTTAGGCTTGTCTGTTCGCTTCGATTTCCTCTCCAAAAATTAGATCACTTTTCTATCGAATCATTGCTTTATTACGAATTGCTACACGAAAAAGGAAAGCAAAACGAAAACAATCGCAGAGTGATTGACTAGTGTTGTTTCTATGTTCACTGTTTTGCTAATTTCGATCGCAATTCGCAGTCATTACGTGTGTTCTCCTTAAAAAACGTGCTTTTAATGTAATTTCGAGTGAAAGGTAACAAAACGAAACAATAATAAAAACAAAAAAGGCGAACAACGTTTCGTCGATTCGATTTTTCTGCTTCGAATATTTCGAGCGAAAAAGTAAAAGAAGCAAAGCCTTTTCTTTGCATTTGTTTCGCAGTGCGAAAGTCGAAAAAGGAAAGTAAATTGAAAAGACGAACGACGAAATACAGTAATTTCCTCAGTTTAATTGTGAAATTAAGTAGAGACTTCTGTTCGCAACGTTTCTTATTATGATTGATGCAATTATCGAATACTTTGTTTTTCACTTTCGCACAGAAATTCAATAAACGTTCTCATTAAAAGTATTGCTTTGATGAAAAATTGAAATAAATTAATGAAATTTAAGAATTTGACGTGAAGAAAAATAAATTCATTTTTAAATTCGCAAAAATTAGCTTTGAAATGCGAACAACATTGCAGACGAGCAGAATAAACAAAAATCAGACAGCAATCAATAAAAAAGGCATTAATTACTTAAATTATTTAAAATTAATGTTAAAACAAAATTCATGTTCGCGAAAAGAGAAACATTTTTTATATTCATTAACCGTATTTCTTTAATCCAAACAAATTGCGTTTCTCTTTTGAAAGTTGAGTAAAGTTGCAGGAAAAGTTGGTGCACAAAGCAGCGAACGGTTTCGCGTTAAATGATCGACTCGACAACGAATGCAACGAAACGCGAAGAAATGAAACGAGATGTGTGCAAAGTGTGCACCTTTTCTCCGCTGATAAATTACTTCTGGGAAAAAGGATGAAATAAAAAGCGTGCCTTTCTCTCTCATTGATAATCTTCGCTAATATCAGAAACAATGCTTCAACTGCTGTCGGTTAGACATCAATGCGTTCGTTACTCACTGTTGTTCACAACTCTAAAGCTCTCAATTAACATACGTTTTAATCGCAACTGTTACACCTAAATCATCTTCTCCAACCCTTGTCACACCAAGCTGATAAAATGTCACTTTCACACTATTCTTGGAAAATAGTGTACTTAATATCATAATAGATAGAGGAGTAGATAGAGGTTGTGTAGTACTTTAGAGTTCTTAAAATTAGTGCACAGCAGATATGCATGAACTAATTTTGTTAATTGAATCGTTTCCGATAGCATAGTAGAGAAGTTTCAGTTTCAAAGTTTCAAGTTAACTTCTCAAAGCAATGGTTAAATATTCATTGAATAATACATTTGAAAATTGTTTTTAAAAAGAGTTTCTGTTTGTTGGTACACTAATCAGAAAACAGCATTGTTGTAAGCATTACTTATTCACAGTGAAAGTGGTTACTGTAACTTGTGAACAATAGACAATGAAGCAACTAGGAAGAAAGCATTAAAAAGGTTGCAGTGCGATGAAAGCGAGAAGAGCGAACAATAAAGTGTCTTCTTTGTGTCTTTTACAATCGGTTAATAGACGACGTCTTTTCTTTTTCTCATTTTGTGTTCGCCTTTCTTTTAAACGCACGAAATAAGACATAACTACAAACAAAGATTGCTGAAGATTTCTTATAACAGTACGTCAGTTAACGTAAAAAGAAAAAGTAAAGCTTTCGATTATATTTAAGCAAAGGTTCGAGAAAGTAGAGCAAAGAGTGAAACGATTGAACGTATCGCAGAAAAGAGGATGACTGCTGCACAAGAAAGCAACGACACAACTCACCCTGAATAAGTGTGCACACACTTGGCAAGAAGAAAAGTGTTCAACGAAAGAGAACTCACAGGAATTAGATTAAAGCACCGCTTTTGTCCGTTTCAATAAGTTTCAGTCGTAATCAATAAAAAAGTAGGCACACAACGAATAATACACAACATTCAATTTTTGTATGTGTTCTCCTCTCGTTTGCGACGCGAATTGCGAACTGACAGCGAAAGTGAAGTGAACAGTGATCTCGCAGAAATCTGAAAACGAATCCCGGAAAGACACCGAACAGCAGAGCACATCGCACGCACTGCGATCAACGTTTTGTGAACGCCTTCGTTGCCGTAGAAACTGCAGCCGTGAAAAGCATCTTTTTTGTGCTTATTTTTTTCAACGAAAAGCATTTATCGCTGAAAATCGCTGTAAAAAGGAAACGGAAATTAAAGCATTTCGCGATTACACGTATAATTGAGAGATCAACACTCCTGGTTTCGGCGACGTTTTCATCGGCAACAGTTTATCGATACTTTCACAAACATTGTCATTCTGTTTAACTTTCTCGAGTAACTCTCGAAATTCGGTGACAAAGAAAAGCTCTCTCGTATTCTTTTGGCATCAAACATTTCAAAAACAGTGACAACAAACAAACCATTGAAAAGTTGCCTGAAATCAAAAGCAACACAATTCATGCTATCGAACAGTGAACTTGAATAGAATGTGAAAGAAGATGGAAAACAAAATAAGCTTTCAATTATATTTTCTGTGACTCATTTCTGCAGATAAATCGTTGCAAAAGACACGCAATCCAAGAAAAGGTTGCTTGTGATTCATTGATTCACTGTATTCTGCGATGAACTGTAAGAACACGGAAAGCGTTGATATTTACTCTCATTATTGAGTCTATTAGGAAAGAAGAACCGAGAGTCGCAATAAAATTCGGCTTCGATTCGTTCCAATGACACCGTAATAATCATTGCATTAAACCGAAACAGACTCGTTACTATAATTGAAGTCATTGCTTAATACACTTCTTCAGAGATTCGCGTGAATCACAGAAAATGCACAACTTTCACGATGAATTATGTGCTGCAACGTCAACATTTGCTTCATGTTGCAATTATGAAAAATAGTGAATTCAGTGTTTTATCGTGTAATTGTAATGCACGAGTAAATATTAAAGGTAATCCCGTTTTTGCAAAACACAGCAATACATAACAGTTGTGTTCAAAAGTGCAAAGTATAATTAATATTTATTTTGTGCACTGGTTTAATGGTTTTCGCTCAGAGATCATAATAAATGGTTGCAACTTGCAACACTCGCAGCCATTGCGACGTCGAACAAAAGAAACATGTCAATGACACTGCACTGCTCATATTTTATAGAAATGAATTACAGAACAAGCAATCAACAATTAAGCTTCTTGTTATTAGTATAAAAACAAAGTTATTTGATAGAAGACGAGCGAAGAAAGGACTTAAAAAGAGTTACATTTTTCGAGTCGAAAGAAAAGATGTCGTTTATGATGTGTGATGCTCTGCGATGCGATGTGTTGTCGAACACTGCGAACGCAACAAAAATAAATTGTACGAACAAGCAAAAGAAAGAAATGATATAAATCCCGTACCATATTTTGTTTACTCAAAATTTGAATCTAAAAAACGAATTTTTTGTTCATTGAGAGATGCGTTTCACGGAGAACATCATTTATTCTCGTTGAACAACCGAAACAATGAAAAACAGCAAATATCACTACTGAATTGCAGTAAACAAATATTCAATTTGTTTCAATATTTGGCGAGACTGTTTTCATTTTGTATGTAAAAAATTGAAGATTGTTTGTTTTCACTCGAAAAATATATTTGAATGCATTTTATTTGTCATGTTTTCTATTTTGAATTGAAATCGAAAATTTCAATCACATTTCTTGACAATCGCTTCTTCAGACACAACTGGAGTGACACATCAGACGAGCAGAATGTTTAGCAGAAGTAGATTGGAAATATACAGACAAGCAGATGCATATAGTGTATCTATATACATCTGTATTAACAATCTGAAATTTTAGACTCAATGCAACATATCAATTTAAATTTTGAAATTAGTGTTTTTTAAATGCTAAAATAAATCACACGAAGACTTGAAATTAAACACCAAAACACAGTTTTGTGCATGCAAATTTGTCTTTCTATTCACTGTTTGCTTATGAAAAGCAGCAGATAAAAATGTTCACAAGCAGATTAAATTTCTTAAATTGTACAAAATAATATGAATGAAAAGTGGAAATAGAAGTCGAATAAGTGAAACGTGCTTCAATTTCATTGAATTGAATGTCTGTCATTTTTTGGAAATATTGAAGAAAGAAAAAAACGTGTAAAGTACACTGTTAATGTATGTGCTTTGAGCTTTTCGTTACAAATTGCCATTATTAAAAAATAAATAGTGAACTCAATTTCCACTATTTATATAATGGTATAATGGTTACCATTTATCGTTTCAGCAAAACCAGCAATTTTTTCTTCTCATTAATTTTTATTGTTGAAAGCGATTGTCTATTATTACAAGAATAGTGTGTGTCTTCAAAACGAAGCTAAACTTTTTATGATTCTCTTTATATTTATTATTTCCATATTTATTGTAGTGCAATATTTTCGGCAAATTTGTTAGAGCAAAAATAGATGATTGACTGAAAATGAGTTTGTTGTCGTGTTTTACACATTGTAGTAATAACCAATTTATGCGATTCAATTTATTTTCTCTTGTGATTATTAAAATAAATTTTGCTTGAAAAGGCAACATTATTGTGAACGTATGAGACAAATAAACAAAGTCTTCAAATAATGTAGCACTGTTATTCTGCCAACATCAGTCAGTCATTCAATTGATAAATACAGCAAATGTTCTTCCGCAACATTCTTATGTATTCTGGCAAATAACACTAAAATTGGTTGTCACTCAAATATTCGAGTTTTATGAATTATGAATGCATTGCATATTACTTCCACTATAAACTATTCTTGGTTAAGACAAAAAACTGTCACACACGAAACATAATTAATGAGTTTCTAATTACTACTCGAATGAGAAATGTTTATCGTCGCACTTAACAAACTTTTCTGGAAATTATAAATCGAAGCAAAGTTTGTGTTAAAGCAGTGGCTTATGTCGATAAACGTTGTTGTCAATGTTTTGCTGTGCTTTGCTCTATAAAAAATAATTGAACGCCAGTATTAGTTTCACACATTCAAGTAATGGCCATTATTTAGTTAATAACACAGAAAAACAGTTCTCAGACAGTAATTTAAGCAAAGACGATTTGGCAAAGATGACTTTTTTCTTCTGTTTATGTATAGCGAAATGATTGCAAAATTTCATTTTCATTAAAGTGTGCATGCTGCGTAATTAAAAATTGTTTTCACAAAAGTAATGAAACATTATGAAAGTTGAGGTCAATAACTTATTTCTGCGAAGCATTTCTGCGAAAGCACAATGCACAAAATAAATTTGACTCAGTTTCTTGTTTAAACTGGGATGTATTGAAATGTGAATATTAATTATAATTGCATAAGTTAATTAAACAGTTCTAAAATTAAACGAGTCTGCTTCGTTTGCCAAGGAACGCTTAAATCAAGTCGAATTCTGTTTCTGACAGTTTCGAAGATTCGTTTCGCTGTTCGCGTTCATTTTAAGAACGAACGAAAACAAGCCTCAAAAATGGAGACTCGAAAGTGATGCATCGAAACATGCGAACGTTGGGCAAACCATATTTTGGAGGCGGCATTCAAATGCAAATTAAAATAAGATTTTTAGCTCATTTCTTTTCAATGTTCGCGATTCCGAAAAGCGGAGAGTAATATGAACAGAAGCGAAAGTCGGCTGCCGAAGTACACGTTTTGCAGTCACTGATAATTGAATTCTGGGCTGACTCACAAAATACCTTTATTTTTTGCAATTCGCTGTCAAAAGCGTAATTCGACACAGAAATATTGATTTCTTCACAAATGCACAAAAATGACGGATACGATTTTGATATTGAAACGAATTTGTAGTCAGACAAGAATTTCGTGACAATTATCGAACACAAAATGTGTTCTGTTGTGCATTGTGAATGCCAGAAACAAAAAGAATCGTTAAGTGCAAACAATGGCAGACAAGACTGTTTAATGGAGGCAATCAGCATCCACTTTTCTCTGTGAATGTAATCACCACTTGCAAAAGGAAAAGGAAATATTTTTTCCGCAATGCTTAACAACTTCTCTGATCATGTCACAGCCTTTTTAGTTTAAATTGCAATTGAATTCAATGTATTCGTTGCAACTTTGCAAAGTTTCGTTGCAAACAAAATCACTGAAAAAAGCAATATTCGCCTAATTGTGAACGGCTGCAAATTAGTGTTTAATCAAAGAGAGTAATTTGCATGAGGCACATGCGGAAAAGATACAATATTTACCAAAAGCGTTGCATTAATAGTAGCTTGGTCGAAATGTGTACAATTTGTACACACACAGTAAACTTGTGTTTTCGAACGACAAAGTTGTTAATGTATTTCTTTTCTCATCCTTTCGATTGCACAACACTTTCGGAGTGCATTCGTTGTTCAATTAATTCGCGACACATTCATTAAATGAGACGTTTTATGTTTCAAATGAAAGTTAAGCTCGAATGTATTACAATGTACGTATTGTGATTAAAAGAAATTTGCCTGCAAAAGTAAATACGACGAAAAATGAATGCAATTAACGAGAAGCAAACGCGTTGTTCGTGAACACAAAGTGTGCTTTAATTGTATGCGTTTTTAATTTTATAACCTCATTAAATTCGGTCGCTTAATTAATCCTTTTTAAATTTTGCAGCGGAAAGTTGAGTTTTGCAAACTTTCGAAAATATATTTTACTTTCTAATTCAAAAGGATTAAAAGTAACAAATTGTATGTGTACTTTCGTGTCTGTGTATATATTTGCGATTACTTACGAATGCACGCCTTGCAGTTCGTATGTAATTTTGTTGCAAACAGCAGTCAAACGAACTAGACAATGTGTCTCGAAGCGAACGTTGATGTCTCTTTCTTTTACGCCAATTTCGTGTGACGCTCGCTTTCGGCTGTTTTCGAGCGAATGCAAAATTAGAACAGAACATTGCGACAACAAAATTCACGTCACTTACAAATACAGATGACTCATTATCTGTGTGAATTATACAAGACTTGCATCCAATTCGATGTATCTTTGCGAAAATACACTCAATTATTTGCTGGATGCCGACAAAAAAATCAATACTTATATTATGAGCTTTTGTGTAAACAATCGCCGCGTTTCGGTGTTCACAAACGACGTTTGGGGTCAAAAAAGGATTACATTAACAATTCATTGAAACACATCAATGTTTGTTTGTTTACAACCAAAGCTTACGGCAAACATTTTCGAGTAACACACTTTTCTTCGAGAAATCATTTCTTGAAATTTTCATGTATCGAGTTTCTCAATGTTATCACTGCACGTTCTCTGATGGCGATTTCATGCAATTCGAGTATTTTCGGAGAGCAAACAAAACAAAATGAAAGCCAACGATTGTGCTGTTCGAATGTTATGGAAAACAATTTCACAGTGAATGTATTATGCTGCAACGATTGAATTAAAGGTGCGACATTAATTTCGGAAAGTAAAGAACGTAAAATATCGATCACTTTTATCAAAGGATGCATTGACATGAAATGTTCATCGACGCTTGCAATTGTCAATGCGTTTCTCGATCGATTTTTTTTACAAAAAAACTTCTCGAACTTTCCTCGAGAAATATGTATGAAAAGAAAGGAAATTAGAGAAATAAAAAATTTGAATATATTTTTGAAAATAGTATTTGCTTTGAAACACGTTCTTTATTTCTTCTATTGATAATTTGATAAATTCAACTTTTTCTAAAAAGATCGCATTTTCTTAAAATGCATCTTCAAAATTTTGTTATTTCGATTGTAAATTAGTTGTTGAAATGTGACATTAAATTCACGTTACAGAAGAAATTGAAACAGAATCAAATTGAATTTGCGGACATCATTGCAGCTGTTGTTTGAAAATTGAATCTCTAGCTTAGATTGCGAAACAATTGGGGAACACAGCCTGTAATATTAATTTACGCAAGACTGTTATTAGACGAACGTTTCCGTGTAAAAATCCACATTTTAGGTTCAAATTTCAAAAGATGTGAAAGAAAGCCGACAAATGATAAATCACTGAGAGTCTCTTTATCTGCAGGCAGCAGAAAACAGTGAAAAGAACAATGACTTTGAAAAGGCAGCGAAATGAAAATGAGTGAAAGGCAACCATTTTTGAAGCAACAACGAATTTCAAAGTGTGATGCGAATGACAACAAATTTCACGAATTTTTGAGCAATTAAACAAAGAAGCTAAAAAATGAAAATAGAAGAGATAAATGCTGACTAGGAATGCATTTAACCGTCTGCATCCATTTTAATTTATGACTGAATTCATCACAAGTGCAACGTTGAAATTATTTTTCATTTTAAAAGTTGAACTCACGAAAAACTTCGCCAAAGCAAAAATAAAAGTTTTCGTTCTTTGCGATAAAAGTTTAATTTGCTTGTCATTTGTGATTAAACTTTTTACTTCATTCTTCATTAATGTTATCCTTAAATTGACTAAAATTAATTTTCACAGTTCAATCGAAAAATGAAGTTCAATTCAAACTGTTGGAGTTTTTGATAACTGAATTTTTAAATAGACAGTTTTAAACGAGTTAAATGACTTCAAGTTGATGACTGAGAAAATGCATATTCACAGTTGGAACAGCATCTTCAATGATGACTACAATTTAGTGTAAAGGTGTGTTAAGACCTATTTGATGATATTATTCAAAGAATTATAATTTGATGAATGGTGAATAAGTAAAGGATTTAAGTTTAAATGAATTTGTGCATGTATAGATTTTCATAGACAATTGTATTCGCTTGAAAGTGACGGAAAAGAAAAACGATCGCTTAATGCTTCAGCGATTACTGACGAGTTTGCAAATTAATGTTTCAAAAATTGACGTCAAATATGAGAGATTGTAAGCTCTCTTTGCTTGTGCATAATTTAAAACGTATCATTCTTATTCTGAAGTATTGAATTTGAAATTTGTTCATTGAATACCCAAAAGTGCTGCGAAATTCAATACAACTGGCAGCTCGTGAAAAGTTACATTTTATCACAAACGAACCGTTGTTTTCAATGCAATTTTAGAGGAAAATGTAAGTGAATTCGGATTCAATTTCGTTCAAAACTTCAATATATTCAATAAAATGAAAACAATGCACAATGAGCTTCTAAATTAGCTGAACTTGGTGATATGTAACATTCGCTCACTCGAGGGACACTTTTAATGCAACTTCAATTAGAGTTGAAATTTAAATTAAATTCGCAAATAAAACTCAAATATATTTAAGGAACAAAATTAGCAGTATGCAAACAAGTATCAAAAGTAATCAAAATTTTACGCAGAATTCACGGAAGCTTGAAGAAGAATTTGAAAAGAAATGGAGAAACAGAAATCTGAATGCTTTGCGAATAGATTTCGACTGCCAAACTTCGAAAATCGAACGAATACGAAGAAAAATGTTGCGAATCGCATTTTTGTGAAAATAACGACAAAAAGGAAAAAAGAAAAGTTTTACATTCACTAATGGTTCACCAAAGAAGCAAGAATTGATGCATTTTCAGATTTGCATCGATTCTCTCGAATAATTCACGTATTATTTCAAATTTTCAATGAAAGTGTATACAAAGTGAAAGGCTCACAGTTAAATGTCTTCAATCGATTCATTATCAAATTATTGAAAACCAGAAAACTCTGCGTTCACAATTCTTCAGTTCGATTTTTTCAGAATGTTTCAGACTATTGTAAGGAAAGAAAGAAAAGCAATTTTTTATTAACTGACTAAACTTTTATTTTTAATTTCAGTGTTCAACTTAACTCTTCGCGTCTGAAGCATAAACAAGAGATTTACGCTCGAAATTATCGATTCGAGAAGAAACTCACTGTTTCTGTCATTATTAAAGATTAATAAAAGTCAGAAAGAAGCGAATAAAAACAAAGCGTGAAGGGAAACAGATATGAATGATGCTTCTTGAAAAATTCGTTCTTATAAACAGAAACGACTCTCACAACTAATTCTGTCTTTGTGTGAGAAATTCGCTTCCAATGGTTGACGAGTAAAAAAAGACGAATTTAGTAAAGAACGTCTGCAGCGATGAAGAAGAGTTGAGTTGAGACGAGATGAGATGAAATGAGATGAGCAGACTTCGGATTTTATGCTTTAAAAAA